>JASDQU010438909.1:117590-133099 GCA_032191745.1 Picea mariana | reverse complement strand
AGCACGCATCACCTTTTCTTGGTCAGGAACTTAGGAATAATAATATAAATAACACATGTTCTTTTGGAATAACAATAAAATATTATTCCTAGGCTTAAGCCCCCTCCTAGGATAAACACTTAGCCCCTTTTCCCACCTTCCAACCCCTAATCCCTTGCCTTCTCTGTGGAAGCTCAGTCCCCCTTCACTCATTCATTGTGGTCGGTCTGCACCTGGCGGTGTTTACAATTTTATTAAATGTTTTTGTATATATACAAGTACAAAATCAGGCCCTTGGCCTCCAACCCTTAGGCTCTCTGGCCTAACAATCACATAAGCCCACCAGCTTATACAAACTTGGCTCACCAGCCTATAACACATATTTACAATTCATTTCATACATCAGATTTACAACTGGGCTTGGCCTTGGGGACATTACACCTCTATTTCAGCTGCAACAGGAATCCCTATCACATGTGAGAAATGGTTTAAAGCCATGGATTTGAATGCAGCCTATGCCAAAGATTTCCTTAAGCCTGAACATCAAGCCAGTGATTTGTCTAAAGGTGTGCCAAGGAATCAATTGATTGAGCAGTTTGACAGGATATTGAAGATCATTCAGAGATACTTTACATGTGAAGGGAGGTTTAACACATTGTACCAGTACCATATAAGGCTTCTGCTACATTTTACTGGTAAAATTGAAATGAATATTCCCTACTATTTGTTAAGGAGCATAGCTAAGATGTCAGACAGGATTCAATCCAAGTCTAAGGATGTGGATACTATCATCTTCGACTTTGAATTGATTAGAATGCTATTCTCTGAAGAGTTGGGTAAGAAAGATATCTCATGGGAACATTTTGTTGTTGCTTCCCACTTCAAGTTGGATATAGCAACCACCCCTCAATCACAGAATGAAAGCCCTTTATCATCCACCAGTGTTGCTAAATCACATACCAACAAGAAGAGAAAGGGAAGAGTTCATGTTCAAGTTTCAAAGGAGGTCACAAGAACTGAGGAGGAAGATTGTCATTCCCCACATAGATATTTTTCACCTCCTCCTCCACCAGAGTTAGAAGAAGTTCCTTCTACTACTAAAACTACAACAAAGAAAGGGAAGAAGCTACACTTCTCTTCTCCTCCAGCAACCAATACCAAGGGCAGGAAACCTTTCACAAGATCATCAGTTCCTAAAAAGGTTTTTTAAGAACATACCCTACTAAAATCCTCTATCCTACAAAAGAAGAAGGGTAAAGGCATTGAAAATCATGTGGAGAGGAAAGAAGAAACCCCTATGCAAAAGAAGAAAGATAAAAGAAAAGGTATCAAGAAGCCTGATGAGACAGACAAGGAAATTCCTATGCAACAAGAAGAGGAGACCATGAAAAATCCTATTGAGACTGTGCATGTCACTACTCCACCTGACATTCAGACATTCAAAAGATTAATCAGACAACTTAGAGATGCTAGGAAGGAGGTGGCTCAGTTGAAAACAGAAGCCATGTCTGATAGAGTTAAGATGAAAGAGCTCATGGATAGCTACATTCACACCATTGACTTGACAAGGTGTGCAGCAAGAAAGGCCCAAGCCCTTCATAGGTAGCTCAAAAACCTTTATAGGCATAACAAAGGCTTTCAGCCTTATAATAGGAAGCTCAAAGAAGAGTTGCAACATTTTCAAGATGAAGTGGCTCAAAGAAACTTACAGGAATTGGTTGAAGCTACTATTGAAAAGGAGACACCAATAGTCAAGGAGAGCATAGCTCCACTGAAGAAGCCTATCATTTCTAAAAGGAAGAATCATGCTGTGCCAAATGAGGATCCTCCTTCTACAAGAAAGAGTGTCAGGTTAAGTGGCAGGGTAACGAAGTAGCTGGTGAAAGGTGAGCCCCATTTTTGAAGATGTTTCCTTTTTGTGAGGATAAACTGTTGTTGAAACATTACCTCTGCCACCTATACAGGCTTCGAAGTGCTTATTGTTCATAGTTTTGAACTTTTTGTGAAGAATTAACTCATTCAACAGTAAGATTGCAGACATTCCACTAGTGTACTACCTACAGTGTTGCTAAATAACCTAAAGATAATGGTCCTGATATTATTCAAGGTTTCTACTCGCTCCGCACATGTCCAAGTGGAGGTGCTGCATTTTTTATGGTGCTACCTAAAATTTGCATAGAGACACACAGTGGCACTACCTAAATTCACTACCTAATTTCTAGCAAAGACACACCAGAGTGGTGCTACCGAAATTCGCTACCTAATTTCTGGCAAAGATGCACCAGAGTGGCGCTACCGAAATTCGCTACCTAAAATCTCGTAGAGACCGAAGTTTGCACAGGGGATAAGAAGGTTTGGTGCTACCTTTTCTACTTGTCTAGTTTTGAAGTGCGCTACCGAATATTACAAAATTTGGTGAAGGCACTACAAAGTGCGCTAATCAGAGTGCTACCCAAAGAGGCTACCAACAAACACTAGGAATCTAGGAGGGTAAATCTAACAACTTTTTGGATAGTTGATGATGGAGAGAACTGCAAAAATAGCAATTGGCAGCATGATAATAGCCACATGATCCTAAAGGACACATGGCAAATAAGGAGTTGTGCAGAAAAGGGGGATCAACTTAGTTTGAAGATTGGTTGGATTAGTCACCAACATTTTTCTATTTTATAGCATAGGTTGTTAGTCAAGTTGTTGGATGAAATAAATTCTTAGAGATTTTCATGGGAAGGAGGCCAACTCGTACCTCTAGTTGTTGCCTCCCTTTTTGTTATAAATAGATAGATGAAATGATTTAGTAGGTTCGAATGGTTGAGCAAGGCTCCCTTGTACTGTAATATTTTGATGAAGTTACTGTGAACTAGCTATGTACTTGATTTAATACATCTTGGTTAATAGAAATCATCTTCTCTTTCATCTTATTTGCTTCTGATGCTAAAGTGTTCATGCGTTGAATGATTCACATGAATGGTTGTGGTGATATTATGGTGTATGTTTGATCATTATATTATCATGATGTTTCTTTAGTGTCTTTAAGTTCTAAACTCAAGAAGATCTTGTGTTAAGAATATCTCTTCCTTAGGCTATTTGTAGACCTGATGTTTACAACAACCCCTACATTCCTCTCATTGAAGTCTTCCCTCTATTCATACTCACTCCCAATTACTGATTGAAGCTAGCCAAGACCTTGATTGCTGGTGCATGCTAGCCATGTTTTCTAAGTTGGAACATTATCATTTTGAGTCTTTTCCATTTGACCCCTTAAACACTCTTACATTCACATATAACCTGATGGGTATCGGGCTTGCCTTCCATGCAATCTGAAGGTGATTCCTAGTGCCAACATTCTTGGCGTCATTGTCGGGGAACGATTTGAAGAATTTTCCCTGGGATTAAATGACATAGTTTACTAGTTCTATAGGTGCATTAGAACTTAGTATCTTGAATATTGTAGCTCGCACCTGGAGACTCCATTGTTTCAGCTCTGGAACCTAAAGGTAGACATACGAGATCAAATCCACAACTACCTTTGGTTCCATTTGAGGCTGACCCAGAGAAAATAAGAAAGAGGGGAAAAGCTTCCCAAAAAAAAAAAAAAATTGTTGCTGCTACAAGTGCTTCTGGTCAGTTGCCTGATCCAACTCTTGATACTCCAGTTGTTATATCAAGCAAGATTTCTTTACCTTCTGTTGAAGTATCTAAGAAACTTGATTTTGAAGAGTTTCCTATCGAATACTCTTCTTTTGAAACTGATTTTAAATAAGAAATCACTGACATTTTTCTTCCCCTGACATTGAAAGGTGTTTCAGTCTTAATAGTTTTGAATATTTCCCTACTTTAGCCTTTGTTACCCCACCCCTGTTAAAATTTGTGTTGACAAAAAATTGGAAACTTCATCCCCTTTACAAACTTTACCATATTCTTCCAAGGCTCAGCCTTCTATTGTGAAAACTGAAACCCCCCCTTCATCCTTTCTTTCTTCTCCTAATCTGCACATAGTCAAGTCTCCTTCTCCTCCTTGTTCACCAAGAGTTCAAAATCAAATGGAAATTGTTAACCCCCCCGCAAATAGGATGGGTACCATAGTGGCTACAAGATACGCTCCTCTTGTCTTACCTCAACCAGTTAATGCCCTCCCTCCTGGAGATTATTTGAAATACATGCCCATTTACAGAAGAATAAGATATAACATCTTAGGAACATCTTGTTGCTTTCTACATCTACGAAGATAATCAAAACATTGAAAATGAGGATGTGTGGATGAGAGATTTTGTCCAAAGCCTTTTTGGTGAGGCTAGGAAGTGGTTTAGAGTTTTGGCCCCTGGATCCATTACTGGCATTGAAGCATTAGATGAAGCCTTCTTGAGGCACTAGGGGGACAAAAAGGACATTTTGTACTACATCATTGAATTTGGATCCCTAAAAAGGAAAGAAGGAGAGTTTGTCTCTGACTTTTCTAAAAGATTTAACAAAATGTATAATAAGATTCCTTATGAGATAAAACCCACTGAAACCTCTACAAAAATTACTTATGCCAGTGCCTTTGACCCCGAGTTCTGCCTTCTACTAAGAGAAAGAAGATCATCCTCCTTAGTTCATATGCAAGATGCAGCCTTGGAGGTAGAATCCAACATAGTGGCATCTTATAAACTCAGAGGAAAATCTGATAGGGATAGAAGAAAAAGGAGAACTGAAGCCTCAACTTCTGACTCCCATATTGTTCATCCTCAATTAGAGGAGCTCGCCAAATTAATAAAATATCTTTCTATTGAGATAGAGAAATTAAAATTGGAAGGAAAATAGACCTACAGAAATACTCAAAATACCAATAATAGAGGTAACTTCAGGAGACCAAATAATGCTCCCCAAATCCTTCCCAGAGATCCCATAAATGGAGAGAGAGATGATCAAAGGGTACAAGCTCCTTTACAAAACAACATGGTTGTTGATGAAGAAGGAGAGGAGCTAAAATTTGATCCTAAGATTCATTGCTTAGGTGACACATCCCCATCCCCACACTTGACTCAATCTGCTTATGAGAAATCCTTGATGTATATTCAAATAAATGAATTAAGTAAGGGAGAGAAAGAAAAATAAAGTACTAATAGATATAATTTGAGATCCAAGAAGAATGATGAAAAAATTGATGCTCCTAATCAGCCTGCCCAAAAAGAAAATTCTGCCAAGGCTGTGACAGTTAGCAGTAAGAAAAAAAGATAGTCAAAGTCCACAAGTTCTGATCAGAAATCCTGCTCTTGAAACCAAATAAATCTTGAAGTCTACTTCTTCCTTCAGCTTTGAAAATGAGATCCAAAAAATAAAGATCCCTATACCTTTTTTGGAATTGATAAAAAATGAAGAATTTAAAAAATATCTCTCCAAAATGTTACAGCCCGAAGCCTCTCCAAGTGCCACTGATTCTATAAATCTGCAAGATGAAAAACCAACAATGATCTTGGGTCCATTGATAGAATATAGAGATGATTCATCCCCTCATTTCTATACATCACTCAATATTCATGATAAAGTGTTGCATAATTGTTTCATGGATTCAAGGGCATCCCACAATCTCATGCCAAAAATTGTTATGGATGAACTTGGGTTAGAAATCAAAAAGACTTACCATGACTTATATTATTTTGACTCCATGAAAGTGAAGTTCCTTGGAGTCATTAAGGATCTGTTTCTGACTCTATTTCAGCTACCCATGAAATCATAGTCATGGATATCGTGGTGGTTGATGTTCCCCCCAAGTTCGGAATGCTCTTGTCGAGGTCTTGGATAAAAAGACTTGGGGGAACCTTGTAGATGGATCTCTCATATGATACTATTCCTGTCTTTGGGGGAGAGAATAGAAGACTTTATAGGGAATATCAATTGGCTTACATCATTAGTTATGAAAAAAACCCCACCAATCATCATGTTTTTTCTCTTGATACCGATTTGGGATCTAGCATTTTGCAGCTCACTGACGCTCTTGAAAATCCTCTTGAAATCATAAAACAGTTCGTTAACTTTTGTGAAGAGTCTCCTCTAACCACCTTTGTATGGAAGATGTTCTTTGATGGAGCCTCTTCCAAGGAAGGCGTTGGCGTTGGAGTGGTATTTGTCTCACCAACTCAAGAGACTATATCTTTGTCATACAAACTAGAATTTGAAACTACTAATAACGTGGCAGAGTATGAAGCTCTTGTATTGGGACTGAGGGCTGCTAAATATATGGGGATAGAAGAGCTATCAGTATTTGGGGATTCTAAATTAATATTTCATCAAATTAAAAATCTTTATCAAACAAAGCACCCTAGGCTTAGATCTTACTGAAATGAAGTGTGGGACTTGGTGGACAGTTTTTTCTCAGCTTTTAACATTTCATTTATTCCTAGAGAAGAGAATACCATGGCTGATTCTTTGGCTATATCAGCAAGCAATTTCAAAATCCCCATACCACCTAAACTCAAGTATGATGTATAAGTCAAATACATGTCCTCTATACCGAACAATGTAAAATATTGGAAGGTGTTCGAAGATGATCTAGAACTTAAAAATTTCCTCGAGACTGTTGACAAGTTTTTTTCATTACACATTGATCAGGATCATGATTCTGAAATTAATCCTCATGATGATGTTTTCCTCAATAAAATTGCTAAACATCATATTGTCCAGCTACCTAGAAATTATATTCCAAAAGGACTAGTTCCTTTGGAAATATTTTTTGATGGAAACGATGTGGCTGTGAAAGGGAAAGTATCTACTGATGATGCTGACATATCTGAGTGCAATTTGGGCACAGAAAAGTATCCAAAATATGTCAAGTTGTCAAGCAGCCTATCAGAAGAGCAGAGGGCAGAATATACTAAGTTGTTGAAGGAATTTGTTGATGTATTCGCTTGGACTTATGAAGATCTCAGAACTTATGACACAAGCATTATAGAGCACAAGATTCCACTAAAAGAAGACACCAAACCCTTCACGAAAAAGTTGAGGAAAATCAATCCTATGTTGTTGCATGTCATGGAGAAAGAGTTAAAAAAGATTTTAGATGAAAAAATTATCATTCCTTTGAGGTATTTTGAATGGGTAGCCAATTTGGTCCCAGTGAGAAAAAATAATGGAGAAATCAGACTTTGCGTTGATTTCTGGAATCTGAACAGAAGCTCTAAAAAGGATAACTACCCTCTACCCAATATGGAACACATATTACAGAGGGTCACAGGAGCAACCAGGATGTCCATGGTTGATGGTTTTTCTAGGTACAATCAGGTCTATGTTTTTCTAGAAGATAGAGAGAATACGACCTTTACCACTCCTTGGCGTACATTTATGTATGCCAATATGCCCTTTGGTTTGATGAACGTGTTGGATCACATATTTGTCCATATTTTCATCATCTATAGACATCCATTCCATCCCTTCTCCATCCTATTATCGTTCATTTATCATTCCATTTGCCATACATTTGCTACAACTGCTCATAAAATGACATATTATTCCTATTATGCTTTAGTGGTTAATAATGATTATTCTTCCTTCATTTTTAATGAATTAAAGACTATTATGCATGATTTTTCTGATGATGGTTTGATGAGTGATTTTATGTATCAATAGCTGCAGCAGTCAAGGTTCCAAGCTCCAAATGACACATGTGAGTTCCAACTTGTGGTTAACCATTTTCAGTGAAAAACGTGGCAGATAAGGAGAGACGAATTTGCGTGGAATATTGTGAGCAGATGAGGATGAATTTCGAAAATTCGAGACATGGGTTTTGTTCATAATGGGCCTAGTTGAGTTTATCAAGGGTCGTTTTCCAATAGGAGCTACGGTTTGAGAGAAATCATTGGTTCTTTAAAAGGGTATTTTCTAGATTTACAGTTGTGGCCGATTCTCTAAACTTAGCAATTTGTTTGAGAAACCCAGGGATTTGGGGATTTGATTTGTATAAATAAGACCTCTTCAATCAGGAGAGGGTCACTCATGAAATTATATAGAATTTATTTGTAAGAAAGATCTGAACTTATGTAATTTCTGAGTTTTCTTCAATAATACAAAGGAGCTGATGGATCTGCAATTATGTGCAACTTTCTCTTAATCTTGTAAGTATTTTGGCCATGCAAGCTAGGTGAGGCAGGGCCCCCTCAATATGGTATGTGTTGGTCTTATTCATTTAATTTTATTTTTCTTTTCATTGTCTTAATTTATCTTGGTTTATGATTAGTTGATCACTGCTTACAGTTGTGTGTTGTTTATTAGATTTCTCTTACAGTAAGATTCAATTCATGTTGTTGTTACTTCATTTTGTTAATAATCCTTTAATTTATGTAAGAGTGTGGTAGTGGATTTATTTTAGCTGAGTGTATTTTTAAGCAAGAGTGGATTTGATTGATTTTAAGTTATGTGCTTTATTTTATTAAATAGATAATAGTGTTAGTTGGAATCTGTTGCTTGCATATATTATTCACAGTAACTTTGAAATAAAAGACTTCCTCGGGTTGACAATTGAATAGTTGGGCAAATACTACAATGCAATTAATTCAAACATTAGTTCATCCCAATGTAGCGACTGTTGTTCCTTTGAGTGTAGTTGTTGTTCATTTGAAAGGAACAATTGTCGTTCCTTTCGCGCGACTGTCGTTCGTTTGAGTGTAGTTGTTGTTCATTTGAAAGGAACAACCATCATTCCTTTCACACGAATGTTGTTCCTTTGAGTGTAGTTGTTGTTCATTTGAAAGGAACAATTGTTGTTCCTTTCGTGCGACTGTTTTTCCTTTGAGTGTAGTTGTTGTTCATTTGAAAGGAACAACTTTCGTTCCTTTCGCGCGATTGTTGTTCCTTTAAGGGTAGTTGCTATTCATTTGAAAGGAACAACTGCCATTCCCTTTACGATTTTTGTTCCTTTATAGGTGTTGCATCTCTGGAGGTTGGGTATTGAAAATGGAAGGTAATAACCTGCGTAGGCAACAAGTAAAATGCTTGTGCCAGCGCCTACCTTTGGCTGATGCATAGAGGTTGATTTGAGGACATATTTAGAGCCCAACAGAACGCAGGGGCTACTTTTCAGCGAGATATGGACATAACATTTATTGGAGAGAAGGAAAAAAAAATTGTTATCTATTTAGATGACATAATAGTGTTCTCTTAGTCTGATAAAGAACACTGTGATCATTTAAGAAAGGTTTTCTTGAAATGCAGAAAATTTGGTCTCTCTTTGAATCCGAAGAAATCATTGTTTGCCATGAAAGAAGGAAAATTATTAGGGCATATTTTTTCATCTGAAGGGGTAAGAATTGATTCCAACAGGGTTGAAGCTATACAAACATTGTCACTTCCTAGATCCAAAAAAGAGGTTCAATCTTTTCTAGTAAAAATTAATTTCTTGAGAAGGTTTGTGTCAAATTTTGCTAAGTTGGTTCAGTATATCAAAACCATGCTGAGGAAGGGTAGTGAAATCAAATGGACTGCTGAGTCCCATAATTATTTTGATCAAATAAATAAATATTTAACTAAAGGCTCGGTCCTTATCAACATAGATTACTCCAAGGGATTTCTTATTTTTTCTTTTTCTTCTTTTGATACAGTAGCAGCAGTTTTATTGCAGAAGAACGTTGAAGGCTTAGAGCAGCCCATTGCCTTTTTCAGCAGGGCATTGAGAGATGTTGAATTAAAATATGACATCATGGATAAGTAAGTCTATCCTCATGTGTTGCATTCAAGAGTCATTTCTTATGTCCCATCAGTTGCTGTAAAAGAAATTCTTATTCAGCCTGATATAGACGGAAAAAAGAGCAAGTGGATTGCTAAAATCCTTGAATTTGATTAGGAAATTAAGCCTACCAAATTGGTTAAAGGCCATGGTTTATCCAATCTATTGGCCGAATTGAATTTCTCAACATTGGGGGTAAATTTCATCCACTCATGTTTAGAAAATCAGCAAGTTGAATTAACTGATAAAGATTCTCAAGTCACCCCTACATTGGCGGATTGCAGCTGACACAAGGACATTATATTTTTCCTACAAAATTTACAACCTCCAAATGGTATGGAAAAGAAAAAGGCGAGAGCCTTAAAACTCAAATCAATAAAATATTTCCTTGTTGATCAAGTTT
The DNA here is from genome assembly GCA_032191745.1 of Picea mariana. Taxonomy (NCBI): domain Eukaryota; kingdom Viridiplantae; phylum Streptophyta; class Pinopsida; order Pinales; family Pinaceae; genus Picea; species Picea mariana. The sequence continues at coordinate 123,020 of JASDQU010438909.1, read as the reverse complement.
GTATTGAAAAGACCCATTAGGAGTTCTTTTGAGGTGCCTAGACCCACAAGAAGCCCAAAAGATTATGTATGATTTTCATGACAGTTTATGTGGGGGGCGTCATTATTGGAGAACCACGACATACAAGATCCTCAGAGTTGGGTACTTCTGGCCTAGTTTGTTCACTGATGTTTGCATTAATATCAGAGCATGTGTTAAATGTCAGAAGTTCTCTGGAAAGTAGTAGCTCAAGTATTTGCCATTAAATCCTATGGCAGCTTCAGGACCCTTTCAAAAATGGGGCCTATATTTTATTGGGGAAATTCATCCCACTTCCAGTGGTCAACATAGATGGATATTGACTGCTACAGATTACTTTACTAAGTGGATTGAAGCTATTCCTACAAGGAATGCTTCCCACAAAGTGATCATTGGTTTCCTTGAGGACATTATGTCAAGGTTTGGGTGTCCGAGAAGAATCGTCACTGATAATGTTGCATCTTACAAGGCTGGACCATTGATTCAGTTCTATGAATAGTTTGGAATCACATTGGTTCACTCTACCCCTTACTACCCTCAAGGGAATGGACTTGCAAAATCCTCAAACAAAAGCCTTATAAAAATCATTAAAAAACTGTTAGAGGAGAACAAAAAGGCATGGGACTCAAAACTCAAGTTTTCTTTGTGGGATGACAAAGTGATGACAAAGAGGTCCCTGGGACTTTCCCCTTTCCAGATTGTGTATGGAGTTGAGGCCATTTTTCCTTCTCAACTTGCCTTACCTATGGAAAAATTCTTCGAAGATTACCAAGGGGAGCCTAATCATATGATCAGAAGGATTCAACAGTTGGTTGAAGTGCAGCAGACTCAGGAGCAACTTGTATATAAAGCACATGATCATCAACTGAAGATCAAGCAGGCGTTCAACAAGAAAGTGAACAAAGAGGATTTTCAACTGGGCGATCTGGTGATCAAGTGGGATGCACCGAAGTAAGATAAAGACAAGCATGGTAAATTTGAATCTTTATGGATCGATCCCTTCAAAATATCTGAGGTATTCTCTAATAACACTTTCAAGTTGCAAAATATGGAGAATGAAAAAGTTTTTGGTGGCCTTGTCAATTGACATTTTCTGAAAAAGTACTTTGCTTGATCCTTAAGTGGATTTTCATGCCATTCACTACTAAATTTGAACGTTTTTGTGATGAAGTAGCGACGAAGTTTCGTCGAAATAGGGTCGTTGTTGCAACCAAGATTATTTGTTTTGTTTCATCGGAATCGATTCATCGGTCTAGTGACTAGGAAAATAAGTCTATAAAAAATAGGGAAAAGTTACCATTCGTCGGTCCATCCACCAAGATTAGTCTGTCTAGCGACCCACTTTAGTCGCAAGCCTTGCTATCATCTCTAAGGAAAACATAACCTTGCTCACTTTAGCAACCATAATTAGTCAGTCTAGCGACCAATATTAGTCGGTATAACGACTAATATTAGTCGCAAGAGCGACCAAGACAACCCTGGAAAACTTAGTCAAGCGACCAAATGGATATACAAGCAACGAACCTGTGCGTCACTAGAGTGACTAATGTTGCGGTTTTTAAAAAAAAAAAATATGCCATTCACACAGGAATAAGCCCAGACTAGCAAGCTGCAAAAGCATACTTTATGTTAGTGATCAAAAATCACTTGTTAATATTTCCCAAATCACATGATAAGAGGATCATTAGGTAGAAGATTTATTTTTAAATCTTAAAGTTTTAGAGGTTTTGAGAAAGGCTCAAATTCACATAAATTCAATAAAATGAGGATTTCACCTCTAAAAATAGGCCAAAGGTTAATTTTAGCTTTCGGCGGCTAAATGTGAAATTTACAGTGTAATGAGCCATCGAAAAGCTCTGAATTTCGGTGGCTATAAGGAAAAATAAATGACTAGTAAGCCGTCGAAAGCTCTGAAGAGTCCAGATCAGTCTTCTTTCTGCCCAGATTGTGTTTTTCCATTTCCAAAATCTATGGGAATGATCTCAAATTAAAGATAATAATTATCAGAAGCTAGATCATCCTCTTCGTCAAGTTTTGAAGGAATATGGTAATGGAATGAAGCCAAATGGCATGTTTATTCTTGACAGAAATCTCCTAGCCATCAAAGAAATATTTTGAAATATGTGATTTGCACCAGCAAGTTGCCAAATAATTGTCCAAGCTGTCAAATTCGACTTATGATGATAAGATTGGATCATTTATGCTAAAAGATCAAATTTATTAAGTTTATTTTTGTTATTTCAGATCCATTAAATTAGGACCTTGAAACCTTGATGTAAAGTCTATAAAATCCTAAGAATTCTAAGACACCAAAGGGGGGGAAAATAGTTTGAGAACTGTGGTTCTATTCTTGAAGACTTGTACATTTCATCCTTTGGAGATGTCCATGAATATATCTTGACATCGAGCTTATTTTACTTTGTTTGTTCAGTTTTCATATCCTTTCTTTCCAAGTTTATGTATACTCAATGACAGAAGGTTGTCATTCCATCTCTTCATTGGTATATTAGACTTATATACATTGCTTCTTATATTTTTCTTAGTGCCAGATAGTTGTCATCTTATCACTGCACTCATAAGCTTAATCTACAAGAATTTACTTATTATGTCTGGCCATATACTATTTACAAATCTTATATATGTTTCTGTTGGTATGAAAAAGTATCTTACCTATCATTACTGGTCATTCACATATGCCTTTGTGTAGGTATTCTTTCTATCATAATGAGTCTTCTCCATGTTTTCACACATTGATTAAAACCTTCTAAGAAGCATAGTTGAAAGCCTTGGTCTTTCAAGTGACCCATGTCTTTCTAAATGGATGTGAGTTTATAATGTCATCTAATTTGATCATTTTTCCTCCACAGTTTATTGATCTATTTAAGTTACCAAGCTTACACCCTTCTATAGCCAGGGAGTGATTTCTTGGAGAGATAACACTTTCATTATGTTCTTGGGAGTTGGAACTGGAGTCAACCCCCTAATGGTCAATATTGGTGATCCAATTTACCTTGTCATTTCTAGATGTAAGCACCATTGTGATGAGTCTCAATCCATGCTAGGGGATTTAATATCGAGCCTCAAATTGTGGAAGGTGAATCTAGAGCACTGGGTGGAGGAGATTTCACATCAGAATACCTCCCTTATGAAGTAGTTGGGCACTATTAAATTGAAAGAATTATTGTTAGATGTGGAAAATCAATGCCTAAGAGAAAACTCCAGGGAACAAGAAGCTAAAATTTAGAAGCTAAAATGACATGTAAAGAAGATAGTCAACCTTCCCGAGCCTGATACAGACCCTAGGAGGTTGATAGTCACATCCAACATATGAACAATTTTAATACATATCTCATCGAGATGGAAATAACAATTGAAGGCATAGCTATGTACAATGTGCATATTAAGAAACATAGAAATCCTATGAAATGTATTAACTTAAAATATGTGCATTTGTTAGTTATACAAATAATCTATCCGAAGTCAATTTTAATATTTCACAATTTTCAGATATAATTAGGCTGAAAAACAATTTTGAACTATGATTACTACTTGCCAATATCCCCATAACATTTTTTCATGCAAGGAAAATAATTTTATTTCATGATAAATCAATGTTGAACGTAGATTATTGAAAGAGTTAATAACATACTTATTTTACCAATTTCAACAACCATTTTCTAAATTTCATCCAAGCAAATATCAGTATAGTGAGTAGAGCCAAAATAGATTGGTCTCCACTTTTCCATAAAATCACGGTTTGTTACATGTTTTCCTTCATGGTTCACTAGGTTATACAACCCACTAATGGCAACTTTGCCTATTGAGGGCCTATCTTTCACCTATGTACATAGATTCTTTATTTCTAGAAACAACAAAGAGTGAAAATATCTCAGATTTCACATAGACCATGACACGACAAAAACTACATACAATGAAATATTGAAACACTCTTTCATGTAAACTCATCTAAAAGATATTCAATGAATGATTCAAGGAAATGTATGTGACAACAAGATATTCACTTAATTGTGCAAATGCCACATGTGTTTGTGTTTGTATACAATGCCTAGAGGATGATGCTTTCAATATCAAGAATAATGCAAGTATTCAAATTATCAATATCAATCAATGACTAAATTTTAATGATATACACAATTGCCTAATAGAGCACAATAATTTTCTTTGAAGTATCTATGACTTTGATCAAACTAATTTCAAGACATCAATATTTCAAAGCCGCAAAACGTTTCATATGTGTCAATCCAATAATACAATAGTATCCTTCTCAGTTCATTACATATCAGAAGTTGGGACTGTCTATTTGACTTCAATTCAATATGTATCAGTCCTACTTGTCCTAAATATGCAAATGCAAATGATATGTAACCCCTCGAAATGCACACAAGTTAAGATTTTTAATGTTTCTTATGTATGAAAATTGTAGGTTATGTTCCCCATGAATTATCTCTGTCAAAAAAAAATTAAATGTGGTTGGGAATGACTATGTTCACACAGTCATAATTGAAGGTTTTACTATGATTTTGGGTGGAGAGTTTGGGAGGCAGTTTAGGTAGAGTGACTATGAGGTATGTGAGTTTGTTTTTAGGGGTGTATCAAAGTGGAATAGTGTATTAAATTAAGACTTCAGGACAGTCAATAGTAAGGGTTTCTATAGGTAGTCGTGGGTCTTAAATAGGTCAACGTTAGGTAGGTTGGGGCTACAAAAATAGCTTAGGACAGTCAAATGGTAGATAGTCCTGAGGATGGACATGAGTTTTTAGGATAGTAGGAGAGAGGCCTAGAGATCTTGCATTAGGAGTCTAATAGTTTAGAGTGGTAGCTAGGTTAGGGTAGGTTTCTAATTAATATGGACAACAAACTTCACAAAGAGTGTTGTCCAAAGGAAATTCCTTGAAACACTTTTAATATTTACCATTCCAATAAAGTTGTTTTCAAACCAAGCATGTGTATTATTAATGTCAACACCACCTAAGTAGTAATTCTTGATCTTCTCAAAATGTTGACATATAAGCAACTTATTATTAACTGGACCTAAGTAATGCCTCCCTTTAAATGAATATTATAAATAACTACAAAAAATGTTGATCCCCATTTTACTAAATGTATGGCATGTTTCTTTCCTTTGGGGAGCTTCTCAAGGTGCAATGGATATTTTCTTTACAAATGAATGATTATGGATTTACTTGAAATAATTTTCTTGATCCTTTTTTATGTTAGGATACCTGACTTCTAAGTTTTTATTTTTATGAATGAAAGTACCCAATAATAGGGAAATGTAAGAATACCAAGATATGATAATTTTATCAATGTTCACTAATGACCTCAAAGGTAGGTCAATGGGACTCAAAAGTACAATTGAGTAGTGATGATTTCCCTGGTGAGTCACCAACC
>JASDQU010438909.1:89015-101660 GCA_032191745.1 Picea mariana | reverse complement strand
ATATCCATATAGAATAGTATTACCTGAAAATATATCAAGACTCATATTGTTATCCATCAAACAAATTTGGGACAATCACCCAAACTTGGGTTCTCCAACTTCTCATGGACATAACTCTCTAACCGTGAGGAGTTATGTGACGTTCCACATACCACCAAAAATGGACTGAAAATAACTACCCATATAGGATAGTTTCAATGAAAAATTCATTGGAGTTCATCTTAGTATTCCACAAATAATCATAGGTTCTCTAACCATACTTCTAGGATAACTCAATCTATAAAGTGTCTTCCCGTGAGGGATTTCACCATAAGGGGACCACTTTGGAGTTCATCCATTTCTACTTATTATCAAACATGACAAGACAATAATGAGTCATATTTACATAAAAAAATATTGGGTCCATTACCCAACCTTTGTGCTACAGGGATTTCTTCAAGGGTTGACATCAATGACAACCAACCTTAATCAACACATGATTCTTCGAGACACTAATGGAACTGGTGTTATCACAGTGAAGTGGAATTGGGTTAGTATAAGTTACCTTCAAATCTACAAGATTTTGTAACATCCATAAAATCTAAGTGTAGCAAGTAGCAGTAGCAATGTACTGCCTTTGTAGTTGATAATGAGATAGATCCCCATTTCTTACTAAGCCATGCTAGTAACGAATCACCGAAGAAGAATTCACCTCCACTGGTGATTTTTCTCTCATCCAAACAGTTTTCCCAATCAACATATGAATATTCAGTTAATTGTAAGTTTTGATTTCTAGGATACCAAAGACCATAAGTCATTGTACTCTTCAAATATTTGAAGACTCTCTTGATAGCTGCTAAGTGACTTTGTTTAGGGGCAGACTACTAACGACCTACCATTCCAACAACCTACATTATATCAGGACGGGATGCTCTGATGTACAAAAGACTGTCGATCATTGATCAATATGTTCTTTGATCAACATCAGGTGAAATATCATCTTTACTAAGCTTGCAACCAACCACCATAGGTGTACTAACAGGAGAGGAATCTTCCATCTGAAACCTTTTTAACATCTCTTTCAAATACTATTTTTGAAAGAAATTATCCTTGCATAACTCTGATTGATTCGTAAGCCAAGAAAATACGACAGTTATCCTATCATGGACATCTCAAACTCAATCTGCATTGAATTAGCAAACCACTGAACTAAGAGATAATTACTTCATCCAAAGATAATGTCATCTACATAAACCACAACAACTAATAAATCATCACCTTCAGATTTTATATATATGTTACTGTCAACAGTACCTTTCTTGAATCCTTTGTCCTGTAGGAATTTTTCCAGTCTATGATACCAGGCTCGTGGTGCCTGTTGTAGTCCATATAACACCTTTTTCAACTTACAGACATAGTTGGGATTATTAGTCAGTGAAAATCCTTTATGTTTCTCCATATATACTTCTTCTTCTAGGTCTCCATTAAGAAAATATGACTTAGCATCCATCTCATATACTTTAAAGTTCTTATGACATGCATAGGCCAGAACCATTCTGATGGCTTCCAATATTTCCACTGGTGAATAAGTTTCATCGAAATCTTGTCCTTCAACTTGTGCGTACCCCTTACAGACCAATCTGGCTTTATTCTTAACAATTTGTCCTTGTTCATTTATTTTATTCTTAAACACCCATTTGGAGCCAATTACATTCTTATCTGCAAGTCTAGGAACAAGTTCCCAAGTATTGTTCTTCTCAATTTGATCCAGTTCCTCATTCATTGATTTCAACCAATTTCCATCTTCACTGGCTTCATTGAATTTCTTGGGTTCCACCATGGATATGAAGGCTATATGTGATTGCTTGGTGTTTTTGATTATTCTTCTCCTGGTTTGTACATATTTGTCTTTCTCAACAATTATTTGACTTGCAGGATGATTCTTTTGAGTAATTCTAGAGGAAGAATTTGATGTTGTCTGTTGATTTGAGTCTGCTTGAGTGTTTCCATCTTCGTCTGACTCAGAGTATTCTTGTTTTGATTCTTGGACCTGTTCAGCTTCAACTTCACCTATATCCTATGTTGTTGATTCAGTATTGCTCACCTCGCTTACTGGGACTCCTTCATCAACCTTTAAATCAATGCAATCAACTAATTTATGCAATCTTTTATTAAAGAATATGTATCATCTACTGTTGGTAGCATATCCTAAGAAGATTCCTTCATTATCCCTGTCATCATACTTACCAAGGTTTTCATTATTATTCTTTATGTAGCACTTACTCCCAAAGACTTTGAAGTGTTTGATTATAGCAGGTCTTCCATACCATGGTTCATAAGGTGTCTTGTCACTATGTGGTTTGAGGTGGGCTTTGTTAATAATATGGACTACTATGTGTATTGCTTCTACCCATTAAGTTTGACCAATGTTCTTCTCATTCATCATTGACCTAGCCATTTGTTGAACTGTTATGTTTTGCCTCTCAACTACTCCATTTAGTTGTGGAGTTCCTGGGATTGTGTATTCTCTCTTGATCCCATGTTTATCACATAATTCCTTGAAATCACTTGACATAAATTCTCCTCCTCTGTCTGATATTACTGCCTTTAACCTCTTTCCTATTTGATTCTTAGTTAAATCCTTAAATATTTTAAATTTCTCAAATGATTTAGCTTTTTCTTTAAGAAAAGAAACCCAAGTAAGTCTGGAGTAATCATCAATGACCAACATAAAGTATTTTTCCTTCCCTGTGCCTTCCTGTCTGGATGGTCCACATAAATCCATATGAACTAATTGGAGTGGTTTCTCTATTGAAGTAGAGCTCTTGGGTTTAAACTATGTCCTGGTTAGCTTTCCTACTTGGCAGGGTTTACACACAGAATTTTGTGGTTTTGAAATTCTTGGAAGGTCTTTTACTACCTCAAGATTTTTTAGCTTGATTAAGTGATCAAAGTTTAGATGACCAAGTCTCCTATGCCGTAACCATCTTTCATCATGTTTTCTTATATGAGACTCTTCTCTATCTTCTTTCAGTACATATACATTATTATCTATCCTTATGCCTTTAGCCACCACTTTTCTTGAGTTTACGGACTTTATCTTGCAATCCTTGGAAGTGAACACCACTTCACATCCTCTGTTGCACATTTGACTTACACTGAGAAAATTATGTTTCAACCCATCTACAGGAAGAAAATCCTGGGATTTTCCTTTATCACTACTCAAACTCACCATCCCTTTACCCTTGATTTTACCAGGAGTATCATTTCCAAAGGTTAGATTTCCTGATTTTCTTTTACTTAGAGACAAAAACTTACTTTTGTCTCCCGTCATATGTTTGGAGCATCCACTGTCAATATACCAGGGGTTCTTTTGTCTTTGAGCTAACAACACTAATCCACACTTGTCATTTTCTTTCTTCTTCCAAACCTTGACGTGTTCAGCTAAGGGATTCAGATCTGATTCATAGTTCCGTAAGCGATAGTCTACAACTTTATGTCCATAATTATGGCAGGTGTAACATTCTGGTTCATTGAATAAAGGATCAGAATGATTATTATGCTTAACCTGTGTCCTTTTCCCATCCATCACATGATTTGTAGTCTTTAGTTGTTTATTACTTGGATGTCTCATTCTTTGTTGCGGTAGATATATATTCCTTGAGTGTTTTGATTGCTCATATCTAAATCTTAAAGAACAATTTACAGCTTTGTGACCAAAATTAGAACAGAAAAAACAACATCCATAGAAAAATCCTTTGTACCTGGAAAATGATTGTCTTCTTTTAGTAGGTCGATTTCTTCCACACTGATGATTTCCTTATTCTACATATTCAGTTCTTTTTCTTTCACTCTTCCTTGGCGGTTGATTATCTTCCTCTGTTTCTCCATGTTTGTTGTTGTCAATGAATGTAGATTTGACAAACTTGATGGATTCTTTGTTGCTTGGCTGACTAAAACTTGATCCTTCTTCATAACCCAAACCAATTTTCATATTTGGATTCCTTTGTTGATTCGAAAGGTGGTTAATCCTTTTGAGTCTTTAGTGCTTGGAATATTTTGGAGATACAATGCATTGAACTTCTCCATTTTTTTTTATCAAATCTCCTGGGTTTGTACTTCTTTTCACCTTCAGAATTATGATTCTGCTTCTTGTGTGGACACTTAGATGCAAAGTGACCTATCTTTCCATAGTTAAAACACTTGAAGGGAAACTTTCCTTGGTACTTTCCCGATCCTTTCTTTAGTATTCTCATGAATTTTGCTTCAATTTCATCAGGCTCAGAATCCTCATTCTTGTCTGCTTTAAATGATGCTTCTCTAGAGGTGGGTTTATCTTTAACTATTCTCATTTCATATGCAATCAACGCTCCTAGAAGTTGATCAAAAGATAAATATTTTAGATCATTGAGTTCTTCTATAGCTGAGACCTTTGGGTTGAACCTATCTGGCAGAGATCTCAAAATTTTCCAAACTAAAGAGGGTTCCTCAATTTTTTCACCAAGTGCTTTCATTGCATTTACTAGTTCTTCAAATCTCAAAAAGTACTTCCCAATAGTTTCATCTTATTTCATCTGTAGTTGTTCAAACTATACCCTATAGGTTTGAAGCTTGGCATCTTTTACCTTCTCATTACCTTCATAACTGCTAATGAGTTTGTCCCACGTGTCTTTGAAAATTTCTAAATGCATAAATTTTACAAATTCTACTTCTGCAAGCCCACTCAGAATAGCATTCATATCCTTAGCGTTGAAGCTGAATTCTAGCTTGTCATCCTTTTTAGCTAGTACAACTAGATTTAGATAACCAGTCTCTACCACATCCCAGACATCTTCACCTAAATCCATTATGTAGGTTCTCATCCTAACTTTCCAAAAGGCAAAGTTTGTTCCATTGAATAGGGGGGCCTTATTGGTTGAAGTTCCTTCACGACTAGTCATGTTTAAGCTCTAGGATCTACCTTGAGATAAAAGGAACCCGCTCTAATACCAATTGTTGGACAACTGAGAGGGGTGGTGATTCAATTGTCACTGTGCTTAAACTATTATTCCCATTTTAAACTCTTCACATAACACTCAATGACAATCACAATGATGTAGAGAAGTGAGCAATAGAATATTAAACATCAATCACACACATGAAATATACAGAGACATATATTTCTTGAGGAAACCCATAAAGGGAAAAACCTCTTCTTATTGATATGATACGTAATCTTTATTTTCTTTACATTATCATACTTATGAGCTCCAACTCCTCTTGAGGCTACAACCTCTATTTTGCAAGCTGCAACTTGCTGAGAGCACAAAATATTTGTTTCTCTAGCACCCACTAGAAGGAAGCACCAACTACCTAAGTGTTCCAGCACCAACTGGATAGAAGCACCAACTTCCAGTCACATAGGCACCAACCTGTATAACAGGGAACAACAATTCTCCCTTGTACCACCCTGCCACCCTGGTATTTCTGGTTACAACCAGATGGAAGCTAAAACTCCCTGTGTTCAATAACCCACTTGAAACTATAAGGACACCAATACTCCCTAGCACCTCCCTTCCACCATAAAATATAAAAACTTCGTTACTTGAGACTTATTACAATGATGCATTTTTTATCTATAGCTTACCGATCTCATCACTATTCTACTGCATTGTTATGCTCTGCCTGCATCAGTGTCTTCCTACTCGGGTTCTTATTTGATCTTTTTGTTCTTCTCCTCTATCTCTGCATGTGCACCTCGACTTCATATTCCTCTCTTCCTCTCTCAGATATGCATCTCTGTTCTATGCGCTATGCCTCTTCTGTGCATTTCAGCTACTTCCCACAACATGGTTTTTCCCCGTGTAAAATTACTCTCAATTGAAGAAACTTCCTCTTCTTTGTTCTAGGTATATTTATAATGCCCAGTCCTCTGCTAGATAATACACTTAAATATTCGTCCCCTCTGTCGATTACACTTAATCTGTTCTTCATCCATGGTCATTATGCTAAGACTCTTTGGCTTCTCTGGCAGCTACAGTCTTTGACTCTTTTCCATCTGTCAATCGTCTCTATTCCGAGTCTTCATTCCACTGACAGATACCTCGAGACTCTTCATCTCCTTTGGCGATCACCCTGAGATTTTTCAAATTCTTTGGTAGATGCAATCAGTCATTTTTGCAGTTACAATCAGTCTGTCTCTAGCAGTTACTGAGATAACCTCCGCGNACATAGTGGGTTCTATCTCTTCTTACTAATCCCCTACCTTCCACATGATCATTGTTGTGACTAGACACCTATCCAACAGGTGCTTCACGACTTCGCATTTCAGGATATTCAGCTGCGAGTTGCCTCGATCTTCCCAACTCATGAAACTCCGAAATGGAGCCTAGCATTGCTAGATCCTTCCCCAATCTTCCATTGATTAGACCACAGGCCATGACCACTCACTAATAAAAAAGGGTGCTTCACGGTTTCAGAGATCACCGAAGTGGAGCCTAACGACATGCTAGCTCCTCCCTTAACTTTCTGTTGATGTGACCTTTCGCTATGACTGTGGGCCAAATATTTCGAGCGCTTTGTAATTTTGTGTTTCGTGACTTCGGGTCTCGTCTCCTTAGACAATCAACGGTCAAGATCTCTCCTTGATTCGACGACTCAGATCAAGTCGTGATTTCACGTTTCACAACTTTGGGAGTCTCCTTACCTCCGTTCTCCCGATACTCGAAATAGCAATGGTGCTTGATAAACGGTCCAGATATTTTCTTTGATCAATGGTTGTGAACAAGTTGTGATTTTGTGTTTCACGATATCTGCGGACTGCTCGACGCAGTTCTCCTGATTCGTGATTCTGTGAATCTTTTCATCTGCTGCCACATGTATTCCTTGACGATGGATGGTCCCCCTGCTTTCAGAACTTTGTAAGCCCGCTTCACCTTGCACTTAAAGGTCATGCACGTTCTTCTAGATCCAATGACAGTCGATCCTCGCGCTCAAATATTATGGATCAGATATGTACTCCTCTTCTGTGCTTCCTCTGGTCACTGGAATTTGATCTAATGGACATCATGTTTTTGGGATTGGTGATCCAACAACCACTGTTTCTCCTCCTCCTCAGCTTATGCATCCTACTGACTTGGAATAATTTCTAAGTGTCAAAAGTTATGCAACCTTTGATCCTTCTGCGAGCCTTGATGTATGGGACCTCGTCGACGCATCTCGAAACAATATCTCTCCTGAGCTTTGGCAAACATTTCCCTTAGCCTTGGTGCACACTTGCGCTTTGCGTGTAACTCTACACTATTCCTCCCGAGCTTCTCGAGATTTCTCTTCTGAGTCTTCGTTGTTGTTCTTGCCATCAATGACAAGCACACTCTGCATGTAAACATGCCAACAAAATCCAAAATGCATTCACGGAAATTAAGAAAGCCATTACTACTACCCCTATGCTTGTTAGTCCAGATTTTGATAAGGAGTTCATATTGTATTCCTTTTCTTCATATGAAATCATTGCCTCTATCCTTACTAAGAAAAATCAGAAGTAAGAATACCTCCCAATGCCTTTTATGAGTAAAAATTTACATGACAGTCTATGATTTAAACTACTCAATCTCCATTCAATATGATTTTGAATCAACAACTCATGGAGGGAAGATAGGAAAATTTGTTGGCCACACTTCAAGAATATGATTTAGAAACAAAACTCTTGAAAGTTGTCAAAGGACAGGGTCTGTGTAAATTCAAGACAGGGATTGAAGCTGTAAGAATTTCTCCTCTTAATGGATTTCATGTTGTAGTTCAAGGAACAAGTTTGAATTTTTTTGAATTGTATAAGGATATAATCTTTTATTTAAAATCTGGTCAATTTCCTCCTAAAATGTCCTCAAAAGAGAGAAGAACTTTGAAAATGAAAACAAACCATTATGTTATAGTATATGGAGTATTATTCAGACAAAATTTCGATGTTGCATTGTTAATATGTCTGGATCATTCAAAATCTATGGAAGTAATTCAACAATTTCACAATGGAGCTTGTGGAGGAAATTTCTCACCAGTTGTGACAGCCCAAAAATCATTAGAGCTTGTTTTTATTGGCCAACTATGTTCAAATATTCCTATGAGTTTGTTTGGAAATGCGCTCCATGCCATATTTTCGAAGGAAAAATGAAAAAATTTGCAATGTCATTACAAACAACAATGGTGGAGAAACCATTTGGTCAATGGGGTTTAGAAGTGATCAGTCCAATAAATCCTAAATCTACCAAATTTTGTTCATGTGTCATCACAACTACTGATTGTTTTAAAAAGTGGAAAGAAGCAGTGGATTTAAGAAATGCGTATTCAGAACAATTAATTCATGTTTTAAAAGAAAATATTCTATCCATATTTGGTGTAGCGGAAAGTTTTATAACAGACAATGGCTCAATTTTTACTAGATGAAAATTCACAAAAAATTGTGGGGAATATGAAATTATCATGGTTGAGTCATCCAATTATTCTCCTCAAGGAAATGGATTGGAAGAATCAATGAACAAAACATTGATCCAAATTATCAAGAAAACTATTGAAGCTAACCATAAGAATTGACATTATAAGTTGATAGATGCACTTTGGGCAAGCCGTCTTACTCCAAAAGATAGTATTGGACATTCCTCAAAGGATTTGGTGTATGGGAAGGAATCAAGATTACAATTGCATGTGGAACTGAATTCCTTGACACTTATCATAGATGGCGGAGAAAAATAAGAGAAACCACTAATGCAATAAAGATATAATGAAATCCTACAATTAGAAGAACATAGGGAACAAGMAATATTGGCAGTGAATAAAAGAAAAGAAGAGGTCRATAAATATTTTGATAAAAGTACAACTTCAAAGGATTTTCAAATGGATCAATTAGTTTTGTTGTGGAATAAAGAAAAAGAAAAACCATCATTCCACATGAAATTTGAGGCTCTTTGGATCGCTCCATATAAAATGGAAAAAGTAATTCATTATAATTCATACCTACTCAAGGATATGAAGGGAATAATCCAACTATTTCCTGTGAATGGGAAACATCTGAAATTTTTATTTTGCTAACCCCCCTTAGTTAAAATTTGTACATAGTCATTCCTGGTACTCCTTGTACATATTTTTAGGTTTTTTCTTTCCTATTTTCTTTTGACTCCATTTTTCCCAATGAAAGAAGATTCTAAATTCTCATCAACCCGTAGGGGGTCATTGTCCCATAGTTGGAGCCATATGTTGATCCACATTAATGGTCAGTATTTGGTTTCATTTTACTATCCATAAAATTCTTCCTTTGTTTTTATTTTTCCATTTTTTCTTAGTCTTTTTCTCCTTTATCGTTTTTTTTCAACACTTAGCCAAATTCAAGTAATGTGGGGTAGGGTTAGAAAATTTTTTGGTCTTTCACATATTTAGGTCTAAAACTCCAAATTCCACAATTGTGCGTCCTCTAAAATGCACCTCTTAGTTTCACATTCCCAAAATCACACCTTTTTCACTTTCCAACACTTAACCATTTTTCGTAGAATGCGAATGTGAGGCCACATACTATCTATTAAATTTTTCTTGAGTCTCTAGGTCCACATAGTCACCAACCCATGTTCTCATATTCTCCAAAATGCACCCCTACCTCCGTAACCCTCAAATGATCATCTCCCATACTTAGTCACATTTCTTATTTCGGTGCAGGACTCCTTACTTTTCTCCATATCCTCAAGTCCGCAGGTCCACAGTCCCACATTCAACATTTTTTACTTTTCAACTCTCATATTACACTCCCATACGTAACACTTTTCATCTTCAATGACATCACATCACCACTTCCCATCACATTTATGATCCCTACCACATCAACTACCACTTGCGTAAGCATAATACCATTATTAAATTCGTGAAAAAATTGTAAAACTTGCAATAAATTCAAATCTCATGCAAGACGACAACATTAAAGAAATATTTACATTGATTGAACTATCAAAACAATATGTGGTGAAATTAATTAAAAACTAATATGCCAAATTGTAAATATTGACAGTAGCTCCACCTATTTCCAAAGCCAAAAGTAGAGAAAATGACGTCAAGTAATAAAAAAGAGTTGTATTGTTGAGACACATTGTTGAGGGGTCCTAAATCCATTTAACTCAACAATAGGAACCAAACTCGCCATCGAGGCCCAACTAGACTCTGCAATGTTTAATGGTGGAATGGTTCTCCAGATATTGCGATCCAACCAATTAATCGATGGGATTTATGTAGTGATTGATATGATGTTTTCTAGTGAAATCTCCTCCTTCAGTTCGAACATTCCTTTTCTGTATTTTCTCTTATAGGTGGGACCGATACAAGATAAAAGATGGTATAAACCAAGTAGGTAACAAAGTGGGAAAGCTTAGCTACTGTAGAAGGTTGAGCTTGGGATGACCCACGTGCTCAAACATGTAGACAATGAATCTCATACCTACAACAAGCCTAGTACTAATACATTAACCTGTTGGTGTTCCAATTATTGACTGAGATACAATTATCAGAAGGAAACATACATGCGATAAATGATGGCAAGAAAAATAGTTTCCTTAACTCTAATCCTCAATTACATATTAACACAATGATTTAATTTTCGTCATTAAAGACAAGAACTTATAAAAATATTGAATCAGATAACTTATCAACAGATTCAGAGGTTCTCACTCATTACAAAATCCATTCATGAGATAAAATCATAAATAATTCTTCTTCAGATCCAATCACACACGCCTTTGATGAAAAACAGAAAAACTTTGTCTCAGGCGTGTGTGATTGGATCTGAAGAAGAATTATTTATGATTTTATCTCATGAATGGATTTTGTAATGNCAGGTCCTGAACAAGACTTCTTAATCAAGGTAGCTCTGAAATAGTTCTTTACAATCCAAAAATGAGGGTCTTTAAAAAAAACCATTGACCCCTAAAACATTCAAAGACCCCCTATCTAACAGAGTTTCATAGGTTCTCCTCCTTAGGGGACTGAGACCTAATTTTAGGTAACTGTTAGAACTTCGTAAAAAAAATTATTAAGTTGACTATGACACTGGACTTAATCAACAAGAGTGGTTCTTATCAAACACAAAAGACCACTCTTGTATCTAATTTAAGAAAATGTTGGAATTAATCAATTAAAACCACTACTATCTCTGAGACAGAACTAATACATGCACTGGAGGAATTGACTCGGTAGAAAATAGGCCTTGGAGTGAAATAACAGAGATCTGTGTTGAGTAATGGCATGCCTGCAAACTGTTGGAGGCCACTGGGGACAACTGGCTGCATGAGCAAAGTTGGTTGAAGTGTTTTGGAACCAATCTACGTCGACCTGCGATTGAGACTTAACTCTTTGTCTATGTCTAATATTTCGAAAGCTAAGCGCAATCCGTCTCGACTGTAACTGACCCTTCTCCCCACTTTCACTATTATGGCCTGGTCGTGAAAAAGAAGACATGGAGGCGAGCGTCCAATAGGAAAACAGGATGTGTGGAGGTGATAGGTGATATGGGGATTAGTCGCGGGGAACAAGTGGTGAAAGTTGAGCGGTAGCGGGAGTGTGAGTGGAGGTGACATGGTGACCTGATGTCATATAAGCATGTGATTATGGAAGTTTTCGAGGGTGGTTTGGGTCCACACCGCCTTTGGTCCCGCAATCCCCCACAATCTTCCACATACCCTTCCAACAATACCATGGTTCCAATTGCGGGATCGCTTTGGAAAATTAACGTTTGAGTAGTTTGCGTCCCTGCAATGCAATGTGGTCGTCGATCGTGTCGCAATCTGTTGATCTGGGTAATATTCCTTCCTTACCTACTGCAAGGATCAACGGTGTTGGTTGATTTGAGATCAACGGTCCACAATAAATTCGGGAGTTAGGGCTTTGGGGCTTTTTAATGCAAAGTTCTCACCATCCTCTAGAGTGTCATATTTTTGAAGTGAGAGATCTTCCTCCATGTGGCCTCTAGGTCTGGACATTCTAGATTCACTTTGGGAGTTCAGGCTTTGAGAGTTTTCATCTCTTTTCTCGGGAAATCCTTTGAAGCGACGTATATCCAAAGTGGGGGATCTTCTGCCACGTGTCCTCGTTGATGGATGGTCTAGATTCCCTTCCGGGCTTCAACGGTTCGAAATGTTGTTCTTGGAAATCTCTCGGAGTGGTATGTCTCTGAATATGACGTGGCAGGCTCTTGGGACTTCGGGACTTCGACGGTTTGGCTCTTCGGCTCTTCGAGACTTCAGGTGTTCATGTACTTCGTGGGTTCTCTATTGATGTTAAACCCCACAAGATTTAGACACATCGAATGCATGAAAATCGTCGATCTGATTGGTCTGATGGATCTCCATTGTCGAAATTCAACCTGTTTGTTTCCACACTCTAAGCCTAAAATTAACCACTCTGGATTCCTGGGTTTTTCCATGGGCATTTCCTGTGCATATAAAAGAGGCTTGGTCGACCCGCTGTGAGCTCAATCAATGGAAACATGATGACAAGCATTCTGAACCAAAATACGACATGTAATTATCCTTCAAGAAACAATAGAAACAAAAATGCGCAAAGACTCAATCAATCAAGAAACGAATAAGATCCAAGTCACTCAGTAATGGGAAACTGACTCAAGTGGTACCCAAAAAACAAAAATTTGATAGAGGATTTTTA
>JASDQU010438909.1:75362-88898 GCA_032191745.1 Picea mariana | reverse complement strand
GTGAAGAAATGGGATTGAAACCAACGAAATGAATCACATAGAATCAATCATCGCTTCTGGGGCTTTCACCTAGTAAGTCCTGGTTACCGTGTGCAAACCCCAGAAGTGATGATTGATGCTATGTGATTCATTTCGTTGGTTTCAATCCCATTTCTTCACCCCTGTGAGCATCACCCGATGCAATGAGTGCTAAGTGTACTATTCAAATCATGAGAATTATTGGTCAGTTGCGACTAATACTCATGGATATGGGTCATAGATTAATGACTTACACTACACAGTTAATCCTGAAAATAATATCTAATATCTTGAACTGCAGAAGCCCCTATATGCTTAAATGTAGACTTACTAGGAGAAATAAGAATCTTTGTTCCTACCTCGGGCTCAGCTGATGCAAAAGATGGTTAAGAACTTAACTGGTTTTTTATTAGAGCCTCTTTTATCCTTGTATTTGAAATTCCCCGGTTGATGCATCTGGGCTTGCCTGCGGAGTTTTCAACCTTTATTCCACCTTCATTTCCTGTAACCCTAACTAACACCCCTTTTGACAAGAGTCGAGTAAAGCATTCACTATCCCAAGGCCCTTTATTTATCCTTATTCACTTTCTATGGTGTTGCTCTGCTGCCAGCGAGCATCCATAGCCCCAACGGAGTCACCCCCATGTCACAGACCTTGATCCACTACCATCGAGTGTCCATAGCCCCGACAAATTTATATGCATACCCTCTCCTATTGTGCACTCATTTGATATGGTTGATTTTATTTTAGTAGAATTCCCTGAGCGAGTGGGAGAGGAAGATGTCTGTTATTTGCAAAATGAGATGGTTAAGGTGAATTTTTTCTATATTTTTCTTTGAGGTACACGCAGTCCTTTCCAGCTTACCACCTTTCCCTTAAGGTTTTACCATAACACTAGGCAAACACTTCATTATTTTCCCAAGCTTTTTAATCTGCAGGTTAGATAGAAAACCCTTTAAAACAACCACAGGTCTCCCAACGCTTCTTGTGTTGTATGTGAGAGATGAGTCAAGAACAAATTTCATCATATCGCATGAATTGAGGTCACCACTATCTTGCTAAACACAATCTTAAAAAGTGCAGAAGTACTATAGAAATAAACAAAACAACAACAAAAAAAATGCATTCCACAATCGACCTACAACAAACATTGAGAAAACACACATACACATTTTTTTTTTAATGAAAATATTGTTTTAGGGCTTGGCCATTCATCGGGAGGGTGTCAATTTCCCCCCTCAGATTATGCAACCTATACGTGCCTACCCCAATTTTCTCGGCTACTAGGAAAGGTCTGAGCCATAGATTCTGAAACTTAGAATGTTTTCCCTTTGGCTCATTTGCTCTGTCCCATTTTGGGACTAAGTTTCCTACTTCAAAATTCTTCTCTTTGGCCTTATGTTTATCAAACCACCTTTTAACTATTTGTTGATGAGCTATGGATTTTGATTTTTATTTCTCCCTTTCCTCTTCCAACATGAGGAGGGTATCAATTCTTTGTTGTATAACTGATGAGGGTTGTCCTCTAGAATCCTAAGCAAGGTGAATATATGGAAGATATAGTCCGTTTGGGAGAATGGATTCCTGTCCATATACCAGAAAGTATGGGGAATTTCCTATGGCTTCCTTGGGTGTTACTCTATCATCCCATAAGGCGTTATGGAGTGAATTGTGCCAATTCCTCTAGTTGTCTACAACTATTTTCTTTAATATCCTCACTAGGTTCTTATTGGTTGATTATGCCACTATGTTCCCCTGTGGATAATAGTTTGTAGAGTATTTGGTTATGATTCCTTTGTCTAGAGAAAACTCTGTTAATAAGGTGGAAGAAAATTAAGTTGCATTATCAAAGATAGGGACGGAAGACATCTCGAACCTAGTGATCAGTTGTTGCTCTATGAATTGAATAACCACCTTTTCGTTCACATGAGTCAAATGTATGGCCTCTTCCCATTTCATGAAATAATCTGTGGCAATCAGTGTGTATCTATGTTATTTTGAGGATCTCGATGTAATTTCTCTTGTGATATCTAACCCACATTGCTTGAATGGCCTGGTAATGACCACAGGTTGGAGTCGGACAACTGCTCTCTTTTCCCTCCCTGCGCTTATTTGGAAAGTTTTATAGCTTCTAGTGTATGTGTGAGCATCCTTGAATAGAGTAGGCCAATAATAGCCAGCTCTCAGTATTTTGTGAGCGATGGTGTTTCCCACGAAATGTTCACTAGTGGGACCATCATGGAGCTCCTTTAGAACTTTATCTGCATCTTCACATTCCATACATATTAAAAGTACCCCATCATAATTAACATGAAAGAGCACCGAATTGATGAGGCGATATAGTGTTGATTTTAACCTGAGGGCTCTCCTTTCCTCGGGATTCAGGTTTTCTAGGAAAGTCCCACAATGCAAGAGATAAGTCAGTTTCTCATACCAAGACCCTTGCCCTGGGGAGATGTATCAAGCTTCACCGCACCATAATGCCAATTCATTCTCCCACCCGGGGTCTCCATTTACTTGGTCTTGGGCTTCAGCTGCCAGTTTTCATAACCCTTGTCCCTTAACCAGTTTAGCAGGTTTTATATCTAGATAAAATTCTTGGACTACTGCCATCCAATTTCCTCTTCTTTCCCCCATATCATATTGAGTGAATAGAGATCGGACCGCAGGGTGAGGCACGAAGACTTTGGTATGGGTTTTTAGGATGCAAGATCTGAAGTGTTTCACTGCCTTGTATACTACATAAGCCTTCTTGTCTATAGCAGGGTAATTTAGTTCGACCCCTTGGAGATTAGTGCTCATAAATGATACTGAGGCCTCATTGTTGTCATCATCCTTCTGAGTCAGTATTGTAGCTAACGATTGGTCGAAGGAAAAATTATAGAGGAATAAATATTTGCTAAAATTGGGACTTCGCAACACTGGGGCTTGGGATATTGCAACCTTAATATTGCTAAAATCACCTTTTCTTTCATCATACCACTTAAATTCAACATCTTTACGGATCATTTTTTGTAAGGGTTTGATAGTTTCAACGAAATCTAGGGTGAATTTCCTCACAAAATTGATTTTCTCGAAGAAAGATTGCATATCCCTTTTGTTGTGGGGTAATGGAAGCTAAGATATATCCCTTATCCATTATGGGTCTATGCGAATGTTTACTTGAGATATAATGTGGCCTAACAACTTACCTTCCTTGATACCAAAAATAGTTTTCTTAGGGTTTAAGGATATACCGTATTTCCTACACCTTTCAAAAATCTGGGTTAAATGTTGGATGTTATCTTCTCTATTCTTTGAATACATAGTCACATCGTCCAAATAGACTACTACACACTTGTTAATTAGTCCCCAAAATCCTATGTCCATGGCCCTCTGGAAGATTTCCCCTACATTGATCAACCCAAAGGACATGCGTTTATAAGCGAAGGTTCCCCACTTGGTTTGGAAGGTAGTCTTCAAACAGTCTTCCTCTGAAACTAGAAATTGGTTGTAACCTAAAAAACCGTCCAGCAGAAAGAAAATCTCAGAGCCAGACATGGTTTGCAAGAGTTTCTCCATTGGTGGGACTGGGTAGTAGTCCTTTTCTGAAGCTATGTTAAGGTTTATGAAATCTACACATAAGCAGATCTCCCTAGAATGTTTCCTCACATGAACCAAATTTGCTACCCATGCAGAGTGTCTAACCTAGAAGATAATATTGGCATCTAGTAGTTTCTTTAACTCCTAACACATGAGAGGCTTCAGGGATGGGTGGTACTTCCAGAGCTTCTATTGGAAAGGTTTCATTCCGAGTTTTAACGGGATTGTGTGTTGAATGATATGAGTGTCATAAGTTTTCAGAGATCGGCAGGACCATGCAAATACATCTTGATATTGCCTGAAAAGTTTGAGATAGGCATTCCTTTCCTCTTTAGATACTATCTTGTCGAGATTTATATTCTTGGGGCTTTCCGAGGTTCCTAGATTTATAATTTCATGCATGGGATAGGAACTCCCCGTATTTGTGTTAGTTGACCCTTTGAATCTTTCTCTTAATTAAAAAAGGTTTTTTAAATTAGCTACCCCTTTCGGTATTGTGTGAGACCTTGGTTTGTTGGTCGGTTGATCTGTACGATGATCAGTTTCTGTTAATTTCTCCTAAAATACTTCATCGTCAATGGCCAAGTCGTTAAAATTATCTTGATTGGTCAAAAAATTTATGATATGTTCATATCCTTCAAAGACCTTCCAATTAGAAATATTTTTGGGCACCAATGGTTTGTAGAGTAGCTCCACACTGAATCGGGAGGCTTCGTATTCTTCTAGAGGGGATAACCTTGAGGCAACGGTGGCCAAAGAATCAATAAGAGTGTTCTTTGTCCTGGGGATCGTTGTAATGTTGAAGGCTTCAAAACGTTCTATTAGTCTGTGCACTTCCTGTTGGTAATTCCTCAGGTGGGGAGAGTTGCAATGTATACTATTCCTTACTTGTATAACGATGATTTCCGAATCTCCAAAAATTTTCAATTTTTTAACATTTAAGTCTATGGCTTTCTTCATCCCTTGTACTAGTGCTTCATACTCAATGGTGTTTTTTATTCATTAAAATTCTAGTCTGCAGGATAGGAAACTTCGTTTACCTTTTGGTTCAATGAGGATGCACCTTGCCCCTAAGACTTCTTGCAATTTAGATCCATCGAAGTATAAGGTCCACATTTGTGAATGACAATCGTTAGCTTCCCTTTTTATACCACTTTCCTCCTTTCTCCCTATTTGTTCTATGATTTCTAACACCGGTACCTGATAGACGAGGGTTTCCCCCACCGTCGTTAGCAAATTTTCTTGAAAACTTATTTCAAAGTTTTGAGTAAGAGGGATATCAGATGAGAGGGCAGAGAAATTCCCGAAATCAGAGTCAC
Source organism: Picea mariana (assembly GCA_032191745.1). NCBI lineage: Eukaryota > Viridiplantae > Streptophyta > Pinopsida > Pinales > Pinaceae > Picea > Picea mariana. Next base: position 83,978 of record JASDQU010438909.1, on the reverse strand, counting down.
AGGAATAATTTCCTAGCATAGGAAAATCTGTCGATGAGGTCTCATTAAGAGTTTCCAAGTCGGTGACTTTGTGTTTTAGATATCTTTCCCTACCGATTCTGATCATATTTGTGTGTCCCTTTAATGGCAGCCAAAGGTGAGCCCAGTTTGTACTAAAGTATTTGTTTAACTTCTCAGACCAATCTCGACTTAGTAGCAATCCATAAGGTTTTGGGATATCTACTACAATGATGTCAATTACTTGAACAAATTTGGGGTGTTTCTCTATTCTGATCATTACATCTTTGAGCTCTCCCATAACCTTCACCTGGGTTCTATCTAGTTGTATTACATGTTTATCGCTTTTGAGAGGGACTACATTTAATGTTTTGCAAATAGACAATGTCATGACATTGGAGGATGCTCCTGAGTCAACCAAACAGTTATGGAGGTTTCTGTTGAAGACTTCAAATGTCAAAAGGAACGGTGTGACAAAAGGTTTTCCCTTCTTATCTTCAGAGCATGCATTCACAATTGGTTTATTCCTTAGATCTGTAGGGGTTAGATTTTCTCCTTGGTCAATGCTTGTTGTAGGATTTTCTACTAATTTCAATGGTTGTAAAAAAAAATCCTTTTGTTGAGGGATTCTACATATGTCCATGACCGATATGTTTGTCTTCAACTTTTTCAAGTCTTCTACTATGTTGTAGTCTAGCTTGGGAGATTCTCATGCATGAATGTTTATAGATTTCTTTGGGGAACAAAAGGTGCTTTCAAGTGATCAGGAGTTGGTTCCCCCCCCAAAGTTTGGGCCGTAGTAAGATCATTTGAGACAGGTTGACCCCTACTTCGTGTTTGCACAACCAAGACTTCTACGGGTGGTTCTTGAACCTCAAATAGGTCATCGGAAGGCACTGGTAGGTCAGTGTCCCATATTAACATGGTTGTTTCTTCTGGTGGATCAACTTCTTCCTGATCAACAATATTCATAACTGAGCCACTTGATTGTTTGGTTAGGGAAACCTCATCTAGAAACTGGTCGGCCATCAAATTCATGGAATGCACCCATTGTGGACAGTCTCTTTTAGAGTGTTTTCCTTGGTGATAGGTACAGAAAGAGACATATGCTACATTTACCAAATCGATGTTTAAGTTGGTTGGGGGGGTTCAATTTCTTTGAAAGGTGGATTTATTTTAAAAAAGGATTTATAGGGCCTCTGACCTTGGTTTCCTTCCCCTGCACTTCTCTTCATTTCTATGATTTCGTTCGACAACTTATTAACCATGCGTTGTAGGTATTCTATGTCTGCACTTCCCTTTTTGGGACCTTGTTTTGTTTGTTTCACTGGGGGTCTAGTTAACAGGAGTCCCCTCCTGGGTAGAGGTTGAACTTCCTTATTAACTAATGAGACCTGGCCTTCTTTACATCCCTTCATTTGGAACTCTATTGTTTTGGCTTCTTCAAAATTCCCAGCTAAGGTTGCTTTGGAAGCCCTCTTCACAAACATGGAAATAGAAGTTGGGAGAGCATTCACATATGCTTTGATTTGCAACTCCTGAGTAGGTTTATCTTCGGGTTGAAATTTGTTTAGGATAGTGGTGAATAGTTGATTAAATTCTTTAACCTTCTCCTTTTAACTCATGGTGGCGGCGAACAACTCGGCCATCAAACCTCCTGTAGTGGTTTCTTCTACAAATTTATCTAGAAAATTCTTTTGAAACTTCGTCCAACTAGTTATGGATCCTACAGGTAAGTTAAAATACCACGTGGAAGCCAAATCATCGAAAGTGTAGGGGAAAAAACTGCATACTACGTCTTCATGTTGAACATTCATGAGTCTGATAGCTAGTATGATTTTTTTGATATGGTCTTCAGGCAATCCTGAGGTTTCCGAGTCAAATTTAGGGAGTAACTTCTCTGGATGTCAGGGAAGGTTATGTACTCGTCCAGGGATGGCCAGAGAATATCTATCCAACTAAGGTTGATTATTCTGAGGTGGGTTTCCTCTTTTTTCATTATGATCATTGTTATCTTCCATGTCCTCCAATCCCGAAACTGAGCATTCAGAGTTAAACCTTTCCTTGTCGAAAAAATCATCGGGCTCAGAGAAGTTGTCGGCTAGTGTTTTGGGGATTATATTAAGAGGATGTTCGATTTCGATGAGAGCAAAATCTATCAGGTCTTCTACTGTGTGCACAAAAACCTGGTTGGGGGTGTCAACCACTGGTCTGCTTACTTGTTTTCTACGAGGAAGTAATAGAGCTAAGGACAACGCTCTGATTTGTCGAGCGTAAGCTCTTATGATTCTTATAAATTGGTTCAACTCCTTGTGAGGAAGAGTGTAGGGTATCTTAGGGAATATATGTTCTTCCTCTTGCCGGGGTGATTTACTCGTTTCAAGAGTACTCAATGTCTGTGGATTGTCTTGGGAATGACTAGCCATGCATGTGGGTTGTTTTGAATATATAGGTTGTGTGAAAGATTTTGTAAATAATATTGTGAGCCATTCATTCTTTAGGCTCTCCTTCTAGCGCAAATTCTATTGAGGGGTCCTAAATCCCTTTATCTCAACAGTAGGAACGAAACCCACCATCGAGGCCCAATTAGACTCTGCAACGTTTAATGGTGGAATGGTTCTCCAGATCTTGCGATCTGACCAATTAATTGATGGGATTTATGTAGTGATTGATAGGATGTTTTCTAGTGAAAGCTCCTCCTTTAGTTTGAACATTATTTTTTTGTATTTTCTCTTATAGGTGGGACCGATACAAGACAAAATATGGTATAAACCAACTGGGTAACAAAGTGGGAAATCTTAACTACTGGAGAGGGTTGAGCTTGGGATAACCCACATGCTCAAACATGCAGACAATGATTCTCACACCTACAACAAGCCTAGTACTAATACATTAACCTGTTGGTGTTCCAATTATTGACTGAGATACAATTATTAGAAGGAAACATGCATGCGATAAACGATGGAAAGAAAAATAGTTTCCTTAAATCTAATCACCAATCACATATTAACACAATGATTTACTTTTCATCATTAAAGACAAGAATTTATAAAAATATTGAATCAGATAACTTATCAATAGATTCAGAGGCTCTCACTCATTACATCATCCATTCATGAGATAAAATCAGAAATAATTCTTCTTCAGATCCAATCACACATGCCTTTGATGAAAAACAAAAAAACTTTGTCTCGGGTCCTGAACAAGACTTCTCAATTAAGGTAACTCCGAAATAGTTCTTTACAATCCAAAAATGAGGGTCTTTGGAAAAACCCATCGACCTCTAAAACATTCAAAGACCCCCTATTTAACAGAGTTGCAGAGGTTCTCGTCCTTAGGGGTCTGAGACCTAATTTTAGGTAACTGTTCGAACTTCGTAAAAAAATTTATTAACTTGACTATGACACTGGACTTAATCAACAAGAGTGGTTCTTATCAAACACACAAGAACACTCTTGTATCTAATTTAAGAAAATGATAGAATTAATCAATTAAAAACCACTACTGTCTCTGAGACAGAACTGATGCATGCGCTGGAGGAACTGAATCAACAGAAAATAGGCGTTGGAGTGACAAAACAAAGCTCTGTGTTGAGTAATGGCATGCCTACAAGCCGTTGGAGGCCACTGCAGACAACTAGTTGCATGAGTAGATTCAGCTGAAGTGTTTTGGAACCAATCTGCGTTGACCTATGACTGAGACTTAACTCTCTATTTGTGTCTGATCTTTCGGAAGCTAAGCACACTCTGTCTCAAATGTAACTGACCATTATCCCTGCTATCACTATGATGGCCTGGTCATGAATAGGAAGACGTGGAGGCGAGCGTCTAATAGGGAAATAATATGCATGGAGGTGATAGGTGATATGGGGAGTAGTCGGGGGGAACAGGTGGCGAAATTTGAGCGGTAGAGGGAGTGTGAGTGGAGGTGATGTGGTGACCTGATGTCATATAAGAACGTGATTGTGGAAGTTGTCGAGGGTGGTTTGAGTCCACACTAACTTTGGGTCTGTAATCCTCCACAAGCGGCCACGTACCCTTCCAACAATACCATGCTTCGAATTGCGGGACCGCTTTGGAAAATTAACGTTCAAGCAGTTTACGTCCCTGCAATGCAGTGTGGTCGTTGATCGTGTCACAATCTGTTGATCCGAGTGATATTCCTTCCTTACCTGCTACAAGGATCAACAGTGTTGGTTGATTTGAGATCAACGATCTGCAATTACTTCGGGAGTTCAGACTTCGGGAATTTTTAATGCAAATTTCTCACCATCCTCTGGAGTGTTGTATTTCCAAAGTGAGAGATCTACCTCCATGTGGACTTTGGCTCTGGATGGTCCAGATTCACTTCAAGAGTTCGGGCTTCGGTATTTTTCTTCTATTTTCTTGGGAAATCCTTCGAAGTGGTGTATATCTGAAGTGGGGGATCTTCCGTCGTGTGTCCTCATTGATGGATGGTCCAGATTCCCTTCGAGGCTTTGGTAGTTCGAAATGTTGTGCTTGGAAATCTCTCGAAGTGGTATTTCTCCGAATATGACGTGGCAGGCTCTCGAGACTTTGAGACTTCGGTTCTTCATCTCTTCGAGACTTAGACTCTTCGGCTCTTCACTCTTTGGGACTTCGGGTGTTTGTGTACTTCATGGGTTCTCTCTTGATGTTAAACCCCACGTGATTTTGACACGCCGAATGCACGAAAACCATCGATCTGATTGGACTGATGGATCTCCACCGTTGAAATTCAACCTATTTGTTTCCACTCTCTGTGCCCAAAATTGACTGCTCTGGATTGCTGTGTTTGTCCACGAGTGTTTCCTGTGCATACAAAAAGGGCTTGGTCGACCTGCTGTGAGCTCAATCAATGGAAAACATTATGACAAGCATTCCTAACCAAATACGACATGTAACTATCCTTCAAGAAACAATAGAAACAAAAATGCACAAAGACTCAATCAAGCAAGAAACGAATAAGAACCAAGTCACTCAGTAATGGGAAACTGACTCAAGTGGTACCCAAAAAGCAAAACTTTGACAGATGATTTTTAGTGTGTTGAGTTCTCAACACACACTAAACACACTTGGGCATGAGGATCAATAGTTTCAGTGGTCGAGGGAATACAATTACTACAAGGATCTTTCTCCAACTGAGAAAAAGACAAACTTAATTTTGACTTCAGACATAGAATTAGCGGGTTGCGTTCCAAAAGTAACAGATTTCAAAGAATTTATTCAATGGTGTACAGATAAGTTCAACTAGATAATAAAATAATGATTCAACTGCAAGTACATCAAACCATTCTTTAGCTCCTTCAACATTTTCTAGAATGTTATGACTCTCTATATCTACCTTGTGTTTTAAAAATGAAGAGGCTATTGAGTTTATTAAACAACATAGAGGAAGGGAGAGGTTTCTAAGAAATTACTTGGTTGAACTAGGAAGTAACCCTGGTATTTCGAGGATTGAGGTAACTTTTCTAAAATACCCATATAGAGAGTTTGCATGGTTATTTGCTCGTATTATTGGTCTAAAATATACTACATTTGTACCAAGATATATAATATATGTCTTGCATTTTGATTTGCATGAGAAAGCCATTATAGACTAGGGCCACCTTATTTCGAGTGAATTTTCTTTTCAACTGGGTAATTTGAAAAAGACTTAAAAATTCTACATGACCTCTTACCTCGTATTTCCTATTTCTTATGGTCATGTATCTGAATACTTGTTGAGGGAAAGGAATGTTGATTTCAAGATCAAACCAATTTATGCATGGTAGTAGGCCCTTTATAGCCACAAAGCTCAATATAGAGTTTACCCGGTTCACAATAATTTCATTTCGGAGATAAAAAAATTTGATATTTGGCCTTATTAGGTCAATATTATCTCTTGAATCTACTACCTTTCTCTCTAGGAAAGGAGTTTATGATACTTCCAAGGAATTCACTGTTATCGGGTTGTTCGAGGGTGAATAAAATCCTTTTCTTCTCCCATTTTATGTATTAGATAAACTTTTTTTGGCGGAAATGTGTAGATAGTATAAAACTTGGGCCCATTTTTTCAACGAGATGAAGAAAAAGCAGTTCATACCCATACCCTCAATGAACTTGTAGGCCATCTTGACCAACTTGGCATAATGGAAGCCAAATTTGTAAGGGTTTTAAACTAGATGACAAGTTCACTCCACATATGGATTAATTGGCTATTCTTAGTATTGAACACTGAAATCGAACAATTCCAAGAAGGGGTGGGGATAATTTGGATATCTGAGAAGTTGCGGCGGAGCAAGTTTAAGACAATATGGAAGAATTGATCAATACCAATGAAGGTTACATATAACATGGCAGAGAAGTAGCAAACAAACACCTTAGTTCACAAAATAATTCCCAGAAGAGAACTCCATCAAGAAAAAAATATAGGACCAGTGGTATTGAAATGAGAAAAGCATCAGCTAAAGGTTCAGATAATGGTGGTGATAAGAAACCACCAAGGAAAATTCTTGAGAAATACCATACTGTGTATACCTATGTTAAAAGAAAAATAAATACACCAACAATAGGGTTGACCATACCTAAAACCCAAGAAATTCCACGAACAATGGATGTTGATGAGATCATTGAAGAACCCATCTGGTCTACACAAAGACTACTGGAAACCAGGGAAATTGTTGAAGCCCTAATTACCCAAGAATCATAAATATTTGAGGAAGAATCTGATACCTTTCACCACGCGGCCTACAATCAAGAATCCAAAAAATTGTTACTGGAAAAGGTTAATATAAGAAACAAAAAGTCGTCAGAAAAATGCAAATCATCAATTGATTTTGATGGGGTTGCACCATAAAAAATTGCACAATTCCACGACGCAACTAGGGAAGCTTTCAAGTTGTCTGTTGATAGTATGTAAAGGGAAAAATTCATAATTAAAGTAAAAGATAAAAGAATTAGAGGTGGCCTTAATGCCAAGACCTTTATTTCTAGATCCCTTGAATACAATTCAACCAACACGTGTGTTAGAAAACATTAAGGAAAGCAACAGTAAATGTAAAGGCTCATCAAGCTTGTTGCAAGCAATAAGAAAGTATGTTGGGGATGCAATACATAAAGGAATTGACCTAATTCAATAAATTTTGGACCGTGCTCAAAATACTTCAAACTTTCCATCAGTAATTACAAATTTAAAGGAACATCGTTTGAAAGGTTTAGAGAATGATGAAGGATTTTACAAGGAAGTTATGAGTACATTCTTGACCAAATTTTTGAACTTAAGCGATGCCCACAAAAAAGAGAAGAAACTTCCTTCAACTACTCAGATGAAACATAACAATGCATGTTGGATGAGAAGAATAAAAAATTTGAGAGAAATGATAAGTGAGTTAAATGTTTTAAAAAATAAAAAAGTGATTTATTCCTTAAACTTGTTGATCTTGCCAAACAACTTGATTTTCCTAATCTATTAATGATTACAATGCTCTTATCAAAGGAGAAATTAATAGAACAACTTGATGCATTAAAGGTAGCTTTGACAAATGAATTACTGAAACAATAGAATTTTTCACGGAGGTTGAAAAGTGGTTAGTCGGGTATATTAATAGAAATGATGAAGTGGTTGACACGTTGCACCAATCGGGAATGGAAATGAGAGAATTTGAAAATGAATTATTTGAGATCAAAACTATGCATGAGATCACGATAGCTCCTCTGAGGGAGTATATCGAGGAATGGTTAAAGTAACATTAATCAAAATCACCGAGCTAGAAAATCAAGAAGTAATTGTAGTGGTTACACCACCTCAGCCACAACAAGCATCTATAAAAGAAACACCTCCAAGCAAGTAAAGGGTTATGGAAACTTTCCATCAGAATGAGTCATTTTATTCTGTTTTTCTTCCATAAACATTTGTTACATTGCCTTATATTTCTCAGTTATCTGTGAAAACCAGGATGATCCTTGATTTTTTTCCTCTTGTATTCCAGGTCTTTTCATTTTATGGTTTGCGGGAGCCCCATCCAAGTCCTCTTTAAAGGACGAATGAAAATATTTTCTTTAAAAACATTTATTTTGTATTTAAAGACTTATATTATTTTTTGAGACTCCAAGAGAACTATTTTTGGATATTACATTACCGTATTCTCAAAGACTTTGATTAAAATCTTGAGATTTCAAATATGTATTCATCACAATCTTTTTGGTATTTAAGGAAATTATCATTTAAATTTCTCTTTCATATGCGGTCCTTATTTCTTGTCTCCTTTCTATCGATATTGTTTACTGTCTTGATGAATGTTGAGATGGAAATGTCATCCTTTTATTTATCATACTCGTTTGTTTTATAATTTTTGTAACATATTTTATATAATCTTTTTGGATGATACTTGGTCCCAATCTCAGGTATTGTTGTGAATGTGAATATTTTTTTTTAATAAGTATGGTCCTTCTCATCCTTTGTTTATATCTCTTTATATAATTTTAAAGAAAATGAGGAGTACCACCTCTATAAAAACGTAGGGGGATTCATATCCTCGCGAGGTTGACCTTTAAAATACAAAACAATCTTTCAAATCAACATGAGGGAGAGAGAGAGGGGGAACAATGGGGCAGAGAGAGGGGAAGAGGGAGACACAAA
>JASDQU010438909.1:55736-68199 GCA_032191745.1 Picea mariana | reverse complement strand
TATTTAATTTTTTTAAATATATTAACCTATATTTGTATTTTTTGGGGGGCAATTGTTTCCATATTCAGTGGTGATTGTCTTATTTTTATTTATAAGATTTTTACATGCAATTGTAATATTGTGTAAAAACAGAATTTTATTATTTATGATAATCAGTTGATTATTTATAAAGAGATAGACTTCCACGCTTATTATTAAAAGATAATTCTTTTTAAACATTTTTAAAAAGAAAAAATGGCTTTTAACTAAATAGAATCAGTTTTAGATTATATTCCGTAATCATGTTCGTGTTCATTATTTAAAGGTATAAATTTATATTAATAATATAATAATATTTATATAAAAATATTATTGATGGTGGTGGTGGTGGTTGTGGTTAGCTTCTCTTGAGATCACCAAGTTTTTTGACTAATTATTTGCATAAGGATTAAAATGGCATATGAGTCCATGATTAGCCATGCTTTTAAACAATAATACATAGCATACATGAACTCAAATGGAATAAAGCACATGAAAAGACAAGATAGAGACAACCGATGTTGATAACGAGACCCGCTTCAATTGGAATACTGATAGCTTTCATTCCTTCTTCAACATATGTTGGGACCTTTTCATAAGTGATTACATAAGAGATGCCTTCTCCTTCAATGAGGATTCAAGAAGACTCCTCACACTCATATCTCTCCATACATCAAGAAGGATAATTTCTTATATGAATAAGTCTCTCAATACTTAGGAGTAGTAGCACTATGGCTCTTTCACTTCCCTCATTGATTCCTCATTAGTCTCCCCTCTACATAGGGCTCACATAAGGCATTATATAGTTTTGTCTCACTCTCTCTTAAAAAAGAGCATTAATTCCTAGATCCACAATAATAGGATCTAATTCCAAAAGAGGAAAAACAAGATCCATAAAAGTAGGGTCTCAAACTATCTTTAAGCACATAATGGGAAAAGTCTCAAAACCACCCAAGACTCTTCATCCATGCCCTTGATTCTCTCAACCTATAATTGAGAATAATGGAAAATTGGTGTGAGGTGGTTTCTCACATAAAAACCAATTTTCAAAATTATAATTTAATAAAAAATACTTGAGTCTAATTTCCCTCACAAATATTAATCATTTTACATCAAAAGTGAATAATAATGTATGAGTTTTTCCAAAATATCATAAAGCATAATTAAATGCATGAGCATCATAAAAGCATAAAAGAAATGCATTAGACCTTTTTCTCACAAAGCATTAATAAAATGCATGAGAAAATAAAACTCATAAAAGCATAAGTTCACCATTTCACCTCTTTGTTGCCAACTTCAAATCAACTTGGTGAACAAAGTAAAGTTCTTTCCATGTGTGGAGATCCGTCGGATCAATTTGATAGGCTAACATTCCAAATAAAATATGTGAAGCACAAACAATGGTTTATTACATGGTTACTTCCACATATCCGAGTTTCACGCACCCAACAAAAGGTGATGACTCAAGCGAAGGTGGTAGAAATTGAAATGCGCCTAGAAGCTACGCCGGTATCGGAAGAGACATCGATAGGTTTGGCGCAGGTGCAATTGCAACTGGCCAACCTGATGATGAAATTGCAGAATATGTGTAAGACAAAACTAGTGAATGAGCACATATGGTGTACCACCTATTCTTCAGAAGAGATCCTAGAGATGGATGCCCTATATTGCCAAATTATGTGGTGATGGGCATGCCAATTCCATTTCCATTTGGACAGATGGAATGATGCAAGATATGTAGAAAATGGGGTCTTGTGCCACCCCGTCTCCCAACTTTGCATAAGTGCCAAATAATGAACCATACTCCATTATGTGAGTTCTGTAAATCAATGGGGCATGATTTCAATAATTGTTGCTCACTCCAACTAATGCAATATAATACCCGTGATGCATTCCAGGTGTAGGAAGAGAAGAAGGTTGGTGAGTATGGCAATGTTGAAAGAGATGGATACTAAGGAGGTCCCCGAGGTGGACATGGATGCGGTCATGTACGAGGATATGGAAGAGTGGGAGGTAGAACCCCCATGTGTTTCAATTGCGGAGATATTGGTCATGTATCAAGCTTTTGTACCAAAATTCCCATGCTTTGTGCATATTGCTACAATCCTGAGCATGTCACTGAAGACTATCCTCACTTGTTGAAAAAGTGGGAAGGAAAAAAAGGCCAATTGCAACATGGTGCATGCAGAGCCATGAAATAATAAACAAAAGAATGAGGAGGTCGATGTTCGTGTAGTAAACCGAGGAGTAGAAAATACATGAGAAGACTTTGAGCATGGTGAAGGATCAGGTTAGAAGCTGGATGGGAAGATAAGGAAGGCGGCTCATCCCCATCCAAAATTTAATGTTTCCCAACAAAAAAAGTTCATGCATGATGCACAGAGAGCATTGGAAGAACAAAGATCATGTGACAAGTTTTAGCGTGCGACTCAGAGGTCACTTGAGGAGGCTTGGATCCAAGAATAAGTGCAAAGGGTGAAATAAAGGTCGTTGGAGGAAGATAGGATTTGCGGAGAGGTACACCATGTGATGTAGAGGTCGTTGGAAGAGGCTCATGCCTGAGAAGAATTACAACGTGCGATGAAATGATATTTGGAGGAAGCTCGCGTACATGAAGAAATACAGTGCATGTTGCAACGGTCATTGGAAGAATCTCACAGGAAGAATGATCTACAACATACTAAGAAGAAAGAACATGAAGAACAACTCCTAGAGGAATTGTAATTTACAACGCATGCAAAATCCTTTCATGACTTGGGTCGCAAGGAAGAATCCAAAGACCAAGTAAGTTATTTATTGTGTTTTTGTTTGTGATTGTTGAATGATCCAGAGGCTTCAAGTAACTTGACATAGATGTTATCTACTTGCATGAGGGAAAAAGGAGTAGAAACAACCATATAAGCTCCTCTACCAGAAAGAGATGTATGTCAGGTCAACAAGCAAAAGTGCATTGGCTGAGAATTTAAAATGATAGCAGAACTTGGTGGCTATGACATGGATGGTGCCATGTTGGATATAGGTTCCAATGTGAATATTTTTCCAAAGAAATACCAGAAAGTGATGGGTAATCCAAAACTGATCTAGTCACCCATCCAATTGTGATTGGACAATCAATACAAAATCTACCCAATAGGTCGACTGGAGCAAGTGGAAGTGAATATAGAAGTAGTCAAAACAAAGCCTCATTTTTAGGTAATAGAAATTATGGATGAATCTGATCCATATCTTGCCTTACCTAGCATTGACTGGGCCTCTGAAAATAATGCAGTGTTGAATTTAAAGAAAAGGTAGATGTCATTTGAGACAGATACCCTACGCATAGTCACAACACTGGTTCCATATGAAGGATATAGATACAATGAGTTAGTGGATGAGGATGTGCAAAGATCAATCACTGAAAATATCTATAAGATCACAAGGTGGAGGGAGGATGACATCAACCCCACCCTAGATGGAGAATTAAGATGGAGAAGTATAAAATCAGATTCTGAGAATGTTATGGATAGGTGGAAAAACAAGGTATATGAATTGTCAACTAGGTAGTGCGCACATATCTCTGCAGATGAGAACGAGGAATAATTTGGATCATATCGGTATCATGGATCGAAGTCATTGGATACATTTATTGCATGGATACAACAAATTCCCAAACATCACAGGCCTCGTGCACTTGATACAATGCTTATAGGAATCCCTATGTGATGGTGGGATGCACACTGGAGCCCTTATTGTGAATGGAAAGTTGTCGAGGCATCCATGTGGGAAAGGTTCATACTCTATATGGAAATTCATCGATATATGTTTTCTTGTGAATGGCAATGGATAGCAACAGATCCACATTAGACATGCACCATAGATACTTGCAGATACCACACAAGGGGATTTGAAAGAAGTCTGTTTCACAAAACCTAGAGTTTCCAATGCACATACCAAGAAATCAAATGTGCAAGGAATGAATTATGCTACAACATCTATGGAAAAAGAAATACCATCGGCTCATCTTGTCACCACTAACCCCATTGAGAAAATAGATGAATCCCATCAAAATCACATAGTCAAAGATACTCAAGGGATAAAATAGGTAGGATCGATATGAATGAAGAGGTGATGTATCCTACCTGGGGCCACTGCGCTTCAGTAACTATTTGACACCTATGTTGGTAGGTGCATGAAACATACGTGGTGCCCCCGACTAATCACATGTGTGCATGCACATATACGTCCTTATCACACTTTGGGCTCTGTGGTCCTATTATTCTCACACATTAATATGGTGATGTGTCCATTATAAAGCACTTGAATAAGAGATCATTAACAAGGCCCTTAACAGTAAAGGCTGCCACATTCTCGGAGAACCTACATGTTTGCTGGTAAAATTGGTCATCATCTACCATTTAATGCACAAGGATGGATACGTTTCCCGGATCTTAAACACCGATGGTAGCATCTCATGCAACATTCATTCATTTAAAAAGGTGATGGGATTGCCAGAATAAGGTACATTTGAAGGATCTAGAAGACGGTGACGATTACTCCCAACACAACTCCTAGTTGTCTCACAATACCCATTTAATGATAACTTTCCATTCTCTCAATTAGTGTTGGCCAAATATGTATAGACCTTCCTCTAGTTATAAAATGTCCCTCAATCTTAATTGAAAGGGAACAATAGCATAATGGTGAAAAGAAATATTATCCTCTATCCCTAGCCATAGCTCTCCTACAATCCCACCAAAGTAATTCCCATGGCATCATGGATAGCTTATATGAACAAATTCCTATGAATTTTGCACAAAGTTTTGACATCCCTTTGGGATTTAAGCTCTTAGTGACAAAATCTCTCTTGGAACATCTAGAATCATAGCTCACCACCCTTCATCAACCAATCCACCACATCAATCTAGCCTCCCCACAACTACAACAACTGATTAATTCCACACAAACTACTTTGCACAATAGACGACATCGAGTGGAATCGTTCTCCAAACTAGTCGACTGCGGCTTCTCCCTATGGACCCATCTCCAAACTCCACCAAAAGTATCTACAATCACAGATCGAGTTTGCAAGGCCGAGATAAAAGTTGCATAACAAAATCAAGGTCTGAATTATTTTCCTCCTAGGGATTGTGCCACTGAGATGCTAGCTATCACAACGAGAACAAAGGAAATCACTACAGCACAGGCTAAGTAGTAGATATGTATGCTATGATCTTAATTGCGGTCGATAAGGCCTTGACCTTATTTATGCAACTCTCCAATGCGTAGGATACGACCGCCCCCCCACCCCTCATTGAGAAACTCAACAACACTAATCTATCTGCTTCTCAAGTGACAGTCGTGGAGGCTACGACGACTATTCAGTTCACGCAACAACTCCAATATCACTTTAATGAGCTTGAGTGCCAATTTAATGAGTTTGTGTAGGAAATAAAATGCATTGTGTCATTCATTGAGGTAGTCATTCCATAAGGTTGTTGAATCGAGGACGTACCAAGTGATAGTGGTGGGGGCCTATTGACATCCAAAGTTTTGGGTTCATTTCACGTGCACGTACAAAAAAAAAAATTGCATGCTCAAGTCCAAGTATTGTGTGCTCCCATTCTAGTTTTGCACACATGGAAGTTGACTCTGTGAAGAATGATAAGAAGTGCACGTTGGACCGAGTTTTGATATTGAGCGGCAAGCTTGAAGTCTACCAAATGCGTGATGGTCCCATTTTTTATGTGCACTAGAAATCAAGAAAGATGAACGCAAAAATCAAGAAATGAATCATCGAGAAATCCTCTCGAATGATTACTGTGAGTAGCAAAAGGGATTGTGGAGCTGAAAAAATATGATTTGGAAAGGAAGTTAAGATTTCCCCAATTCCAAAAGGCTATGTGGGTTGCAAGCAGGTGCAAGAAGCATGCGAGGCAATTTTTTCAATAGAACGAGTGGAGCAGAGCAGAAAGAGACATAACTCCCAAGCAGAGAAATATATAAAAGGAAGCAACGACACGAGAGATAGAGTTAGATGGTTAGAAGAGATCCATTGAGTTATTAGTATCGATCCCACTCTAAGACTATATAATGTTGTAGTGTCTCTAAATGTAAATATGAGTATGTCATATGTATGAGATCTTGATGGAATGCGCACTACAAAGTGTGTTGTAATTCTGAGACGTTATATACAAGAATATATGAAGCTTTGTTGTTGTCTAAATTTACAATCTATTTAATGTATACCATGTATAATGGAATGGAATGAATAATAACGTTATTCAATATAGTTGTTGTAGTTCTGATCTATTGTGTGTCTTTCATATGTGATCTAGATATGTGTGTGTATTGTTTTACTTCTTATTCCTAGTAACTTGTGACATATGAGTTGCATGAATGGAAGCATAGATGGATCTTTTTGTGTTTATCCTTCATCCCTGTCACAAGACCTTATGTTCTCTTCTCTGTGATCCTCTCTTCATCTCGGGTGAGACCTTTCTCATCCTTGATGGAGGATTGGTATGCCAATGCTATGGGGTTTTTGTTGGTCAACTCAGGACGAACCCTAGGTCTAGACTCCCCAACATTAAAGACTTATACAAGCATGGAACAAAATGCCAACTATATATATATATATATATATAAACATTTAATATTTTTTATTTTTCCTTGTAAGCATACATTCTTTCATGATTTTCTATTCAAAAGTAGTTTTTTCTCTAACTTTGTACTAGTAATATTATTTAAAAAAATTCAATATCAATTTGTATTAGTAATATTATTTAAAAAAATTCAATATCAATTTTTGATTCATTTGATAAATACTCTATGAGTAAGAAGAAGGAGAAGTCAAAACTTAAAATATTGGAGACTTTGATGGATAAGGGATTTACGTAAACTTCAAGGTTGCATTTTATTGTTCCAATTTCCATGCAAAAAATAGGGAACTTAAACTTCAATTTTGTGGATAGTCTCAAAATTATGGAGGAGCAAAGTGAGTATAATATATAACCAGAAAGCTTGAGAAAATATTAATATGTGTAAATGGCAAAGTTTTACTAGAGGGATAGAGGGAAACATATTTGAATGTAATTTTTTATGAATTTATTTTTTAATTAATGGTTTTTTGGATTTTTAATATATAAATATTTTTCAAGTAAATTTTTTAAATATATATCTTTTAGGCACTTGTAAATGTGTATCTTAATTTCTTTTTTATCTCATATTTTTTTTAAAATTAAGATTAAATCTTTAAGTTGTAGGAGTGAGACTTTCTATTTATTTATTTTATCGGAGAGATTAATTACTTTTAAAAATAAATTTATTTGTAGGAGTGAAAGTTTTTATTTTTATTTATTTTATAGGAGAGATTAATTACTTTTAAAAATAAATCTCTAATTTGTAAGAGTGAGAATTTCTATTTTTATTTATTTTATAGGAGAGATTAATATGGTAAGTATTTCCATACTTCTCCATGTGTGATGTTTTATCATTGATAACATTTTAAGTACTTTCATTATCATGATTTATTATTTGTTATTATTGATTTAAGAAATCAATATTTTTCACATACCTTTCATTATTATGATTTATTGATTTATTATTTGTTATTATTAATTTATTAAAAAGGAATCAAGGTTGTTCAAATACCTTTCATTATCATGATTTATTATTTGTTATTATTAATTTATTAAAAAGGAATCAAGGTTGTTAAAATATCTTTCATTATCATGATTTATTAATTGTTGTTATTGATTTATTAAAGATGAATCAAGGTTTTTCTTTATATTAATATAACTTGGCCATTTTGTTTTTAAAGAATTTGAAAACTTCTCATACTTTTAATTAAAAAAATTATAACATAATTTGGTAATAGTATATAAAATTATGAAATAAAAATAAGAGGAGACCACCATTACAACATAAAAACTCAAAAAACCAAAATTACAATATCATTAATATTTATTAAAATATCTATAAATACATCTTAATATTTGTATTTATAATCATTTAAAAATGAATTAAAACCTTTTCAACCAAACTTATTCAATACTTTAAAAATGAAAATAGCATCTTCTATAATATTTTTTTATGAAAATATTATATTTGATATTTTTAAAATAAAATCAAAATATCATAATCTTTTCCACCCAAAAAGAAACTAACATGCATCGACTTATTATAGTCATCCTCAAAATATCAGACTCGTAAACAAATAATAATATTATTTGTTTTTATCTTTATAACCATGGATATTTATTATATTATTATTTTATATTTATATAATATTATAATATTTTGTATCATTTGGTGAAATACCATGATTTTTGGTATTTATTTTATAAAAAATGTAGAAACCACCCATATATTTGTTAAGCATATCTGTTTAATTTTAATTATATTATGAAACATATGTAATTTTATTTTAAGCAATTTTATTTATGTATATGTAGTTTATTTTATTGTATTGAAATGTGGTTTTTGTTGCTTGATTCTATTAATTTAGGTTTTAGAAAACAATCAATAATAATAACAATGAATTTAAGATTGACATACTATAAATTTCTATAAACTTAAAATTGATTTTAGTAATTTTTGTGAATGTAAATTGATCTTTAACAATTTTGTATTTGATAGCAAGGATAAATGTTAAGTTTCAACACATGTTCCAATATACCATGATATTTATGGCAAAGGAGGAAACCATAAGGGGAGTGAAACCTCCTTGTAACATCATGATTGATTGGTTGTAGTGTGAGTACACTTAATGTTCAACCTTCCCTTGTTTCTCTAAGAAAAAAAAGAAAAAGGAGAAATCTTTTATTGGTAGTACTTCACAATACCCCTTTCATAGGTCATCCTAAAAAGTGTTCATTACTGTTGGATGTACCTAATAGTTGTGTGTCTTAGAAGTGTTTCTATGACATAAATATTCCTTTATGCAAAAATTGTTGTCCCGTGAGAAAAGTGGACCATGACAACATATAATATCCAATATACCATGATCCTTATGCTCATTAGTGCAAGGGGTCTCCACTAAGTTAACCTGTGACATAGTCCATGCATTCATGTATATTAAAGAATACTTATAATTTCACTAGATATAGATATTAATAGATACCTCTTAAAAAAAAATTGCTCAATACATAGTTAGACAATATATCTTTCATAATATGCATATCTTTCACCTCTTCCTTACTCAAGTTGATTTGTAGTATTTTTTCATTCTAACCCTATATTCAAATATATTAAATATATTCAAATATATTAAATAATTGATAATAGATATAGCTAATGAAAACAACAATGGTATCTAGTAAAATGACCAAATAAACATGAAAGCTCTTTAATACTCCTAAAGTCACCAATTAGATTTATAATTTCATATAAACTATGACCAATTTTCATGATTTTAAATTAATACTGTAATTAAATAATATTATTTTTACAAATTTTTAAATTTATATTTCTAACAAATTTAAATACTAAATTTAACATAAAGCATACCTTAGGCTTTAATTAAAAAGTCATCTATTGGAAATGAATGGCAAAGACACAAACTTTTTGCTTCTCCTCACGTCAAATCAATAGTAATACCTATAACTATCAACAACATAAAATAACAAAACTCTGGTTGAAAAAAATAGAGTTGTCTGTGATTTGTCTTCCCGAGGCGTCCTCAACTCGATTTGATAGCAATCTGGCGATCACCGATTGATTTCCCACTTAATTTGTGACAGAAAAGGTCCTTTTGCTTGGTTACTCTTCCCCAGGCGTCCTCACCTCCTCAATTTGATAGCAATCTAGCGATCACCTATTGATTGCGCACTTGCAAAAATAGCCAGATTTATAGGTTAGTGACTCTGGGTCTCTCGAGTTATTAATCAAACGGTCTACGTGTTTTACTATGCATCAATGACCCATACTCCGTCATGATCGTGAGAAGAGAATTGATCGGAATCTGTTGAGGAACAGGGCTATGCTTTTCCGAAAAGCTAATACATTGTAAGCACGACGTATCTGCATAAATGCTTTGTTGTGGATAGTACCTTTGTTGTGGATAGTACCTAAACATACAACTGGGACAAACTCAGCGGATTTACATCTCGTCGAATATTTTTTGGCATTATGATTGTACTTTGGAAGCAGCGTATGTCGTTCCGATAAGCTGCCATTATCATGCGAAACGATGTCTACTTTACAGGACGATTCTGAAGCAATAAAGAGTATGTCTAGGTAAAGCAAGAAAAAGGAAAGGTCATTTTCCGTGCCTTGCTGCAGCTTGCCAATTCGAAATCAATAAAGCCCAGCTGAATCGCCGATGATAAAGACTACGCACTAACCTAGATTCCTTACGTAATCATGTATTATCATTCATTCCAAATCATAACACAGCTGTTCACTAAAACAGGATTGAATATGGAATCTGATCTACCTTTTTCTTGCAGACAGTCGCGTCCAAAGATAAACCTACTTCATGGGTCCCCAGGCCTGTAATTTCAAATTTACCGATAATGGGTCCCAGGCCGGCCTGTAATTTCAAATTTACCGAGAAAAATTGATACGTTTAATTTATTTTTATGTCTGGCATTTAGGTTTACCTAAAATCATAAATGTCAAAATATTTTGTATATTATGTGTAAATTTCACTGTCATAAATTTTATGCTGAGCAGATTCAATTTCCAAGCTCTAGATTCAATTTCCAAGCTCCAGTCATGACTAGTAGAAGATTTGGAAATAGCACTCACATGGGAAAGTTGGAGACTGAAGCTAAGAAGCCCCAGGCTGGAGTGTTGGAATTTGGATGTCCATTTCAACAATAATGTCATGGCTCTGCCCCTACCTAGTGCCTAATGTCATGGCTATGTCCCTACTTAGTTCCTTGAAGGAAGAAGCCATGAATTATAGTTATTAATCTAGGCTGTATATACTTATAAGCCTTAAGTACCTACAACAAATTTTGCAAATTTTGACTGAAAATCTACACAGTTAAATGTCAATAATGTTTTTGGTATTTTGATGTCTTAAATAATAACTTGTGGATTTCTTATCCACATGTCAAATACTAGTTCAAATAAAATATACGTCCTGTGAAACCTCAAATTCCAGGCCTGCATGGTCCCTATTGCCTTTTACTTCACCAGTGGATTTGTGTATATCTTTTGGTGTTGGCTAAACGTTATACTTTTTGGGTTTTTTAGCCAGAATTGTAAATTTGGACAAAATCGTTATTTTCTGTTGTTTAAATTACATTTCTGAATTGATTCAGCGTGCTGAAAAACCCCTGAGCCACTTGGATTATACAAACTTAACCACTAAAATCTACAGATCCAACCATTCATCACCAAGCAAAATCAAATAAAAAAAGTTACTAAAAAAACAGAAAAAAATAGAACGTTTAAACTACTGCTATGTCCTTTTAGCATTTTGAAGACGGGTTGAATTGTGTGCCCGGACATCGCGCGATTAGCCAACTACTAATGCAAGCAAGTTGAAAAGTTGCGAGAAACGTCTAATACCGTTCTTGATTCATTATCGTCTGTCTTGGATTCTTTGTGCCAGTAATGGAGGAGGTGCCTCGGATTCTTTGTGCCAGTAATGGAGGAGTCGCCAAGTGCCTCCAGAGAAAATGCTGAATCGTGACAATATCGTTTGACAATATTTACTAGCATAGTCATATAATTGTGGTTGATCAACTCCGAAAAGTTGATAAGATGAAAAAAATCTTTAAAAGAATATATTAAATTTTATTATTGATTAACAAATAAATAGTTGAGCTTCATTTATCTGGTGTTAATATTTTAATTTCTGTTAATCACTTAGATGGCAATCAATTAGCTATCAAAGTAATTTTTAAATATGATTAGGTAAATGTAAAAAAGTAAACACATAAACTAATATCTTTATAATAGCTAGGAAGTTAATGATTGAAATCACAGCCATTTATTTTGTGTGACTATAAGAATATTCCAGCCATATTTAATCCTGTCCATAAAAAACTTATTAAACACTAAACCCTTATTAAATCTGCACATTGTCAATAAGTATAGACCTTTCTACGTAATAACATACTAATAACATCTTAAAGATGATACTAGTTGCCTAATGATTTATCTTTTTGAATTTTAATGCAAGCTACAGTACGCAGGTAATCTTCAAGCACTGCTGTCATATCGTGTCTGTTATTGAATTTTAATGCAAGCTACAGTACGCAGGTAATCAAGCACTGCTGTCATATCGTGTCTGTTACTAACTGTGACAGGCGTCTCTCTGTTTCTTAGCGCAACCGCACATGCAGTTTTCAATCTCTCCGAAGCTAGGTGCTTGACACAGTGGGAACTTGGGAGATATGTTTGTATACTAGCACAGAAACACTAACGTATATGGTGTATGTTGATACTTCATGCATTTTCAGTATTTTCAAGGTACCGATTATATTTAATTTTTTTAAATATATTAACCTGT
>JASDQU010438909.1:35924-50219 GCA_032191745.1 Picea mariana | reverse complement strand
ACAAGGGATGGCTAGTATTCAATGTTAGAATATTTTGGTCACTTCTAGCTAGAACTTCCCACCCCATATGTTACCAATATTGTTATTTATGATTCATTTAATGCTTGTTATTTTTTTTAAGGCATATTGTTAATTATGATCATGTGCACGTTGGTGTTTTTAGGAGAAACAATGCATTTGTGGACATCCTCATAGGTTTAAGAATTATGGTATATTAGGTATTATATATTACTATATACTGATCTTTGTAACCAATGTGGGATATCAATTAGTTTTTATTAGGAATTATATGTTTCTACGAATCCACTCTTATAATCAATGTAGGATATCAAGTTCAAATCCAGAAGGAGGTAGGGTATGTATACCTCTGTAAACTTTAGCAGTCTTTAGGCATCAAATCAATGCACAGAGGAGATCCCTTGTCCCACAAACAAGAGAGTCTCATACACCAATTTGGATAAAGATATTAGACAATACTATTTCTTATGAAGGAGCAATCTTTGTAGCTAATGTAGCATTACAAATAGTTTTTAGCATAAAAGGTATATATAATCATAAAAACAATTCCAACATGCCACTTATTTGTTGTAATAGATTTTTTTTTTTTAATGAATGTGTAGAAAGAGTGTGGAAAAGGAATACTATGAAGTACTGCAATTAAAGATTTGTTAAAAAAAAAGGAGGTGCACATTACAACCGTTATAGTATAATATATGARTTTTCCATTTTTATTAAGTRTATAATATATTTTATTGGGGTTTAATGTTCTCGAGTCATTTTATTTCACCTCTTTTTGGATATCTTTGGATGTTGTTTAATGATTGGAATTGGATCAATCAAAGTGATTTCATTGGGGAGTTGTTAAAACCATTGCATATTTTGATAATATGTGAGTACAATTTGAGAAATATTTGGATCTAGAGATTTGAGTGGTTAAGTTTGTATAATCCAAGTGTTTCAAGGATTTTTCATGAAGTTGAATCTATTTATGCATTTAGAAATACAGTTTAAACAACAAAAAATTGTGACATGTGCAATCATGAGGTGAWTTTGATGGCTTAGATGCCACTGGATCATAGTTTCTTAGACYACAGGCTAGTCCCACAAGTAACAAACAMCCTAACAAACAAACAAAATGTAACTATATTTTTTTGGACTTTGCCATTCTTTTGTAAAAGGTTTTTGTTTCTTATTGTCATTTATGTATGATAGTAAGCTTGATAGAGTTGGACTTTGCAAATGATACAAATTTGGATAGATTTATCTATGTTTTAGCTAGGGAGAAAAGGAAAGCTCCAAGATGATGATTGAGTTAGAACTCCCCTTTGATATGGAGTAAATCACAAATTACATCTAGTTCACTAACTATATACTAGTTTCAAGCATTCCAATAACCTCTAGAGCCATTGCTTTAAAAACAACATTGACTAGATAAGTTAAGGTGCTATTGATTTTCCTTACTTCAAATAGAAAAGAAAAGAATATAATACTAATTTGTTTTTTATCTATTGAAATGAGATTTTTAAGGAGGTTACACATAGGGATATGTCTACATCTCACTCCACTCTAAAGTGTCACTTGAAAAAAAAAAATTGATCAAAATTAAAAGGATCCAATCATAATGATAAAAGGTAAAAACAATAGTAATTATAAAAAAAATGGGGTCTTAATATTTCTAGAAAATCTTGGATATCATAACTAGGTACCTAATATACAAGAACAAGATAAACTTATTAATATTGCTTCCATCTCCAATCAAAATCAAAACCATCTATGGTTCAAGTGCTATTGGCATAAAAATGTCAACTCTTGACTACATAATTTGGGTATCATGAAAGATGTCACTTAGTAAAATAATGATAATATTAAAAATATTATTACATCTAAGTTGAAGGAGAAATTGTAGTGCAATAGAGAATTAGAGGGTAAAAGAAAATTAAAATATCATAAGGAAGTGATCAACCCTAATATAGAATTGTCATTTTTTGAACATTGAGAGGGCTCAAAATGAAACACTCTCTTAAATTATCTTGGGTACATCCATATTAAAACACAATTTCAAAGTATTTGTTATAATATTGACCTTCATAATTTTTTTAAGTGATCAAAACTATGGTGATGTGATTTAGGAATTCTTTTCTTAAAGTTTTTTGAATACAGATAGAATTTTAAAACAAACCAAATAATTTCTTGCATTTGTTAAGATTCCATAAACTAAATTTAATAGTATCAAAAAAAGCGAACCACCACCACCACCAATAATAATATTTTTTATATAAATATTATTATATTATTAATATGAATTTATACCTTTAAATAATCAACACAAACAAACAAAACATGGTTACTTAGTATATTCTAAAACTGATTCTATTCGATTACTTCATCTTTTAATAATAAAAGTGGAAGTCTCTCTTTATAAATAATCAACTGATTATTATAAATAATAAAAATCTGTTTTTACACAATATTACAATTGGATGTAAAATCTTATCAATAAAAATAAGACAATCAACACTGAATATGGAAATAATTTCCAAAAAATATATACAAATACAGGTTAATATATTTAAAAAAATTAAATATAATCGGTACCTTGAAAATACTGAAAATGCATGAAGTATCAACATACACCATATACGTTAGTGTTTCTGTGCTAGTATACAAACTTATCTCCCAAGTTCCCACTGTGTCAAGCACCTAGCTTCGGAGAGATTGAAAACTGTATGTGCGGTTGCGCTAAGAAACAGAGAGACGCCTGTCACAGTTAGTAACAGACACGATATGACAGC
The DNA here is from genome assembly GCA_032191745.1 of Picea mariana. Taxonomy (NCBI): domain Eukaryota; kingdom Viridiplantae; phylum Streptophyta; class Pinopsida; order Pinales; family Pinaceae; genus Picea; species Picea mariana. Next base: position 47,427 of record JASDQU010438909.1, on the reverse strand, counting down.
AGTGCTTGAAGATTACCTGCCTACCGTAGCTTGGATTAAAATTCAGAAAGATAAATCATTAGGCAACTAGCATCATCTTTAAGATGTTATTAGTATGTTATAAATATTGTCAGACGATATTGTCACGATCCAGCGTTTTCGCTGGAGGCACTTGGCGACTCCTCCATTACTGGCACAAAGAATCCAAGACAGACAATAATGAATCAAGAACGGTATTAGACGTCTTCTCGCAACTTTCCAACTTGCTTGCACTAGTAGTTGGCTAATCGCGAAGGCGATGTCTGGGCACACAATTCAAAATGTCAAAGGAGTAGTTTAAACGTTTTATTTATTTATTTTTTTTTGTTGTTTTTTGGTAATTTTTTTCGTTTGATTTTGATGAATGGTTGGATCTGTAGATTTTAGTGGTTAAGACTGTATAATCCAAGTGCCTCGGGGTTTTTCAGCAAGCTGAATCAATTTATGCATTCAGAAATGCAATTTAAACAACAAAAAATAACAATTTTGTCCAAATTTACATCACCAGATTCTGGTTAAAAAACCCAAAAAGTAGAACGTTTGAACAACACCAAACATACACAAATCCACGGGTGAAGTAAAAGGCAATAGGGACCATGCAGGCCTGGAATTTGAGGTTTCACAAGATGTATTTGACATGTGGATAAGAAATCCACACTTTATTATTTACAGACATCAAAATACCAAAAACATTATTGACATTTTACTGTGTAGATTTTTAGTCAAAATTTGTTGTAGAGACTTACACTTTAGAAACTTATAAATATATACAGCCTAGATTAATAACTATAATTCATAGCTTCATCCTTCAAAGAACTAAGTAGGGGCAGAGCCATGACATTAGGCACTAAGTAGGGGCAGAGCCATAACATTACTGTTGCTGACACCTCGACAGTGTTAATTGAGGGAGTAAATGGACATCCAAATTCCAACACTCCAGGCTGGGCTTCTTAGCTTTAGTTTCCAACTTTCCTGTGTGAGTGCTATTTCCAAGTCTTCTATTAGTTATGACTGGAACTTGGAAATTGAATCTGCTCAGCATAAAATTTATGACAGTAAAATTTACATATAATATACAAAATATTTTGAAATTTATCATTTTAAATAAAACTTTTAGGCATAAAAATAAATTAAACGTCATCAATTTTTCTCTGAAAAGGCTCGGTAAATTTGAAATTACAATTTTTCTCTTTAACAGGCTCGGTAAATTTGAAATTACAGCCCTGGGGACCCATGATTACAGGCCTGGGGACCCATGAAGTAGGTTTATCTTTGGACGTGACTGTCTGCAAGAAAAAGGTAGATCAGATTCCATATTCAATCCTGTTTTAGTGAACCGCTGTGTTATGATTTGGAATGAATGATAATACATGATTACGTAAGGAATCTACGTTAGTGCGTAGTCTTTATCATCGGCGACTCAGCTGGGCTTTATTGATTCCGAATTGGCAAGCTGCAGCAAGGCACGGAAAATGACCTTTCCTTTTTCTCGCTTTACCTAGACATACTCTTTATTGCTTCAGAATCGTCCTGTAAAGTAGACATCGTTTCGCATGATAATGGCAGCTTATCGGAACGACATACGCCGCTTCCAAAGTACAATGATAATGCCAAAAAATATTCGATGAGATGTAAATCCGCTGAGTTTGTCCCAGTTGTATGTTTAGGTACTATCCACAACAAAATATTTATGCAGATACGTCGTGCTTTCAATGTATTATAGGTTTTCGGAAAAGCATAGCCCTGTTCCTCAACAGATTCCCATCAATTCTCTTCTCACGATCATGACGGAGTATGGGTCATTCATGCATAGTAAAACACGTAGACCGTTTGATTAATAACTCGAGAGACCCAGAGTCATTAACCTGTAAATCTGGCTATTTTTGCAAGTGCGCAATCAATAGGTGATCGCTAGATTGGTATCAAATTGAGGAGGTGAGGACGCCCGGGGAAGAGTAACCAAGCAAAAGGACCTTTTCTGTCACAAATTAAGTGGGAAATCAATCGGTGGTCGCCAGATTGCTATCAAATCGAGGAGTTGAGGACGCCCCGGGAAGACAAATCACAGACAACTCTATTTTTCTCAACCAGAGTTTTGTTATTTTATGTTGTTGATAGTTATAGGTATTACTATTGATTTGACGTGAGGAGAAACAAAAAGTTGGTGTCTTTGGCATTCATTTCCAATAGATGACTTTTTAATTAAAGCCTAAGGTATGCTTTATGTTAAATTTAGTATTTAAATTTGTTAGAAATATAAATTTAAATAATTTGTAAAAATAATATTATTTAATTACAGTATTAATTTAAAGTCATGAAAATTGGTCATAGGTTATATGAAATTAGAAATCTAATTGGTGACTTTAGGAGTACTAAAGAGCTTTCATGTTTATTTAGTCATTTTACTAGATACCAATGTTGTTTTCATTAGTTATATCTATTGTCAATTATTTAATATATTTGAATATAGGATTAGAATGAGAAAATACTACAAATTAACTTGAGTAAGGAAGAGGTAAAAGATATGTATATTATGAAAGATACATTGTCTAACTATGTATTGAGCAAATTTTTTTTAAGAGATATGTATTAATATCTATATCTAGTGAAATTATAAGTATTCTTTAATATACATGAATGCATGGACTATGTCACAGGTTAACTTAGTGGAGACCTCTTGCACTAATGGGCATAAGGATCATGGTATATTGGATATTATATGTTGCCATGGTCCACTTTTCTCACGAGACAACAATTTTTGCATAAAGGGATATTTATGTCATAGAAACACTTCTAAGACACACAACTATTAGGTGTGCATCCAACAGTATTTCTCCTTTTTCTTTTTTTTCATAGAGAAACAAGGGAAGGTCGAACATTAAGTGTACTCACACTACAACCAATCAATCATGATGTTACAAGGAGATGTCACTCCCTTGTGGTTTCCTCATTTGCCATAAATATCATGGTATATTGGAACATGTGTTGAAACTTGACATTTATCCTTGCTATCAAATACAAAATTGTTAAAGATCAATTTACATTCACAAAAATTACTAAAATCAATTTTAAGTTTATAGAAATTTATAGTATGTCAATCTTAAATTCATTATTATTATTATTGATTGTGTTCTAAAACCTAAATTAATAGAATCAAGCAACAAAAACCACATTTCAATACAATAAAATAAACTACACATACATAAATAAAATTGTTTAAATAAAATTATAGATGTTTCATAATATAATTAAAATTAAACATTTCAATACAATAAAATAAACTACACATACATAAATAAAATTGTTTAAATAAAATTATAGATGTTTCATAATATAATTAAAATTAAACAGATATGCTCAACAAATATTATATGGGTGGTTTATACATTTTTTATAAAATAAATACTGAAAATCATGATATTTTACAAAATGATACAAAATATTATAACATTATATAAATATAAAATAATAATATAATAAATATCCATGGTTATAAAGAAAAAAACAAATAATATTATTATTTGTTTATGAGTCTGATATTGTGAGGATGACTATAATAAGTTGATGCATGTTAGTTTCCTTTTTGGGTGGAAAAGATTATGATATTTTGCTTTCATTTTAAAAATATCAAATATAATATTTTCATGAAAAAAAATATTATGGAAGATGTTACTTCCATTTTTAAAGTATTGAATAAGTTTGGTTGAGAAGGTTTTGAATTCATTTTTAAATTATTATAAATACAAATATTAAGATGTATTTATGGATATTTTAATAAATATTAATGATTATTGTAGTTTTGGTTTTTTGAGTTTCTATGTTGCAATGGTCATCTCCTTTTATTTTTATTTCACAAATTTATATATTATTATCAAATTATGTTATAATTTTTTTATTTAAAAAAAAATAAAATATGAAAAGTTTTAAATTGTTTAAAAACAAAATGGCCAAATTATATTAATATAAAAAACAACCTTGATTCATCTTTAATAAATCAATAACAATAAATAATAAATCATGATAATGAAAGGTATTTGAACAACCTTGATTCCTTTTTAATAAATTAATAACAACAAATAATAAATTAATAAATCATGATAATGAAAGGTATGTGAAAAATATCGATTCCTTAAATCAATAATAATAAATAATAAATCATGATAATGAAAGTACTTAAAATGTTCTCAATGAGAGACATCACACATGGAGAAGTATGGAAATACTTACCATTTTAATTTCTCCTATAAAATAAATAAAAATAGAAATTCTCACTCTTACAAATTAGAGATTTATTTTTAAAAGCAATTAATCTCTCCTATAAAATAAACAAAAATAGAAACTCTCACTCCTACAAATAAATTTATTTTTAAAAATAATTAATCTCTCCTATAAAATAAATAAATAGAAAGTTTCACTCCTACAAATTAAAATTTTAATTTTAATTTTAAAAGCAATATGAAATAAAAAAAAATTAAGTTGCACATTTACAAGTGCCTAAAAAAATATATATTTAAAAATTTTACTTGAAAAATATTTGTATATTCAAAAATCCAAAAAACCATTAATTAAAAAATAAATTCATAAAAAATTACATTCAAATATGTTTCCCTCTAGTAACTTTACCATTTTCACATATTAATATTTTCTCAATCTTTCTCTTTCTATATTATACTCACTTTGACTATCCACAAAATTGAAGTTTAAGTTCCCTATTTTTTGCATGCAGATTGGAACAATAAGATGCAACCTTGAAGTTTACGTAAATCCCTTCTCCACCAAAGTCTTCAATATTTTAAGTTTTGACTTCTCGTTCTTCTTACCCATAGAGTATTTATCAAATGAACCAAAAATTGATATTGAATTTTTTTAAATAATATTATTAATATAAAGTTAGAGAAAAAACTACTTTTGAATAGAAAATCATGAAAGAATGCATGGTTACAAGGAGAAAGAAAAAATATTAAATGTTTAAAATTATATATATATATATATATATATATATATATATATATATATATATATATATATATATATATTGTTGGCATTTTATTCCATGCTTGTATAAGTCCTTAATGTTGGGGAGTTTAGACCCAGGGTTCGTCTTGAGTTGACCAACAAAAACCCCATAGCATTGGCATACCAATCATCAATCAAGGATGAGAAAGGTCTCACTCGAGATGAAGAGAGGATCACAGAAAACATAAGGTCTTGTGACAGGGATGAAGGATAAACACAAAAAGATCCATCTAGGCTTCCATTCATGCAACTCATATGTCACAAGTTACTAGGAATAAGACGTAAAACAATACACACACATATCTAGATCACATATGAAAGACACACAATAGATCAAAACTACAACAACTATATTAAATAACTTTATTATTCATTCCATTCCATTATACATGGTATACATTAAATAGATTGTATTAGACAACAACAATGCTTCATATATTCTTGTATATAATGTCTCAGAATTACAACACACTCTGTAGTGCGCATTCCATCAAGATCTCATACATATAACATACTCATATTTACATTTAGAGACACTACAACATTATATAGTCTTAGAGTGGGATTGATACCAATAACTCAATGGATCTCTTCTAACCATCTAACTCTATCTTTGGTGTTGTTGCTTCCTTTTATATATTTCTCTGCTTGGGAGTTATGTCTCTTTCTGCTCTTCTCCACTCGTTCTATTGAAAAAATTGCCTCACATGCTTCTTGCACCTGCTTGCAACCCATATAGCCTTTTGGAATTGGGGAAATCTTAACTTCCTTTCCAAATCATATTTTTTCATCTCCACAATCCCTTGTGCTACTCACAGTAATCATTCGAGAGGATTTCTCGGTGATTCATTTCTTGATTTTTACATTCATCTTTCTTGATTTCTAGTGCACATAAAAAATGGGACCATTGTACATTTGGTAGACTTCAAGCTTGGTGCTCAATATCAAAACTCGGTCCAACGTGCACTTCTTATCATTCTTCACACAGTCAACTTCCATGTGTGAAAAACTGGAATGGGAGCACACAATAGTTGGACTTGAGCGTGCAATTTTTTTTTTTGTACTTGCACGTGAAATGAACCCAAAACTTTGGGTGTCAATAGGCCCCCACCACTATCACTTGGTACGTCCTTGATTCAACAACTTTATGGAATAACTACCTCAATGAATGACACAATGCATTTTATTTCCTACACAAACTCATTAAATTGGCACTCAAGCTCATTAAAGTAACATTGGATTTGTTGTGTGAACTGAATAGTCGTCGTAGCCTCCATGACTGTCACCTAAGAAGCAGATAGATTAGTGTTGTTGAGTTGCTCAATAAGGGGTTGGGGGGCGGTAGTATCCTAGGCATTGGAGAGCTGCATAAATAAGGTCAAGGCCTTATTGACCGCAATTAAGATCATATCATACATATCTACTACTTAGCCCGCGCTGTAGTGATTTCCTTTGTTCTCATTGTGATAGCTAGCATCTCAGTGGCACACTCCCTAGGAGGAAAATAATTCAGACTTTGATTTTGTTATGCAACTTTTATTTCGGCCTTGCAAACTCGATCTGTGATTGTAGATACTTTCGGTGGAGTTTGGAGATGGGTCCATAGGGAGAAGCCGCAGTCGACTAGTTTGGAGAATGATTCCACTCGATGTTGGCTATTGTGAAGAGTAGTTTGTGCAGAATTAATCAGTTGTTGTAGTTGTGGGGAGGCTAGATCGATGTGGTGGATTGGTTGATGAAGGGCAGTGAGCTATGATTCTAGATGTTCCAAGTGAGATTTTGTCACTAAGAGCTTAAATCCCAAAGGGATGTCAAAACTTTGTGCAAAAGTCATAGGAATTTGTTCATATAAGCTATCCATGATGCCATGGGAATTACTTTGGTGGGATTGTAGGAGAGCTATGGCTAGGAATAGAGGATAATATTTATTTTCACCATTTTGCTATTGTTCCCTTTCAATTAAGATTGTGGGACATTTTATAACTAGAGGAAGGTCTATACATATTTGGCCAACACTAATTGAGAGAATGGAAAGTTATCATTAAATGGGTATTGTGAGACAACTAGGAGTTGTGTTGGGAGTAATCGTCACCGTCTTCTAGATCCTTCAAATGTACCTTATTATGGCAGTCCCATCACCTTTTTAAATGAATGAATGTTGCATGAGATGCTACCGTCGGTGTTTAAGATCTGGGAAACGTATCCATCCTTGTGCATTAAATGGTAGATGATGACCAATTTTACCAGCAAACATGCAGGTTCTCCAGGAATGTCGCAGACTTTACTGTTAAGGGCCTTGTTAATGATCTCTTATTCAAGTGTTTTATAATGGACACATCACCATATTAATGTGTGAGAACATTGGGACAACAGAGCCCAAAGTGTGATAAGGACGTATATGTGCATGCACACATGTGATTAGTCGGGGGCACCGTGCATGTTTCATGCACCTACCAACATATGTGTCGAATAGTTACTAAAGCACAGTGGCCCCAGGTAGGATACATCACCTCTGCATCCTATCGATCCTACCTATTTTATCCCTTGAGTATCTTTGACTATGTGATTTTGATGGGATTCATCTATTTTCTCAATGGGGTTAGTGGTGATAGGATGGGCCGATGGTATTTATTTTTCCATAGATGTTGTAGCATAATTCATTCCTTGCACATTTGATTTCTTGGTATGTGCATTGGAAACTCCAGGTTTTGTGAAATAGACTTCTTTTGAATCCCCTTGTGTGGTTTCTGCAAGTATCTATGGTGCATGTCTAATGTGGATCTGTTGCTATCCATCGCCATTCACAAGAAAACATATATCAATGAATTTCCATATCGAGTATGAACCTTTCCCACATGGATTCCTCAACAACTTTCCATTCACAATAAGGGCTCCAGTGTGCATCCCACCATCACGTAGGGATTCCTATAAGCATTATATCAAGTGCACGAGGCTTGTGATGTTTGGGAATTTGTTGTATCCATGCAATAAATGTATCCAATGGCTTCAATCCATGATATCGATATGATCCAAATTATTCCTCATTCTCATCTGCAGAGATATGTGTGCACTACCTAGTTGACACTTCATATAGCTTGCTTTTCCACCTATCCATAACATCCTCAGAGTCTGATTTGATACTTCTCCATCTTAATTCTCCATTTGGGGTGGGGTTGATGTAGTCCTCCCTCCACCATGTGATCTTATAGATATTTTCAGTGATTGATCTTTGCACATCCTCATCCACTAGCTCATTGTATCTATAGCCTTCATATGGATCCAGTGTTGTGACTATGCGAGGGGAATCTGTCTCAAATGACATCTACCTTTTCTTTAAATTCAACACTACATTATTTTCAAAGGTCCGGTCAATGCCATGTAATGTAGGATATGGATCAGGTTCATCCATAATTTCTATTACCTAAAAATTAGGCTTTTTTTTTACTGCTTCTATATTCACTTCCACTTGCTCCAGTCGACCTATTGGGTAGATTTTGTATTGATTGTCCAACCGCAATTGGATGGGTGACCAGATCAATTTTGGATTACCCATCACTTCCCGGTATTTATTTGGAAAAATATTCACATCGGAACCTATATCCAACATGGCACCATCCATGTCATAGCCACTAAGTTCTGCTATCATTTTAAATTCTCAGCCAGTGCACTTTTGCTTGTTGACCTGACATACATCTCTTTCTAGTAGAGGAGCTTATATGGTTGTTTCTACTCCTTTTTCCCTCATGAAAGTAGATAACATCTATGTCAACTTACTTGAAACCTCTGGATCATTCAACAATCACAAACAAAAACACAATAAATAGCTTACTTGGTCTTTGGATTCTTCCTTGCGACCCAAGTCATGAAAGGATTTTGCACACGTTGTAAATTACAATTCCTCCAGGAGTTGTTCTTCATGTTCTTTCTTCTCAGTATGTTGTAGATCATTCTTTCTATGAGATTCTTCCAATGACCATTGCATCATGCACTATATTTCTTCATGTACGCGAGCTTCCTCCAAATATCATTTCATCGCATGTTGTAATTCTTCTCAGGCATAAGCCTCTTCCATCGACCTCTACATCACATGGTGTACCTCTCTACAAATCCTATCTCCCTCCAATGACCTTTATTTCACCCTTTGCACTTATTCTTGAATCCAAGCCTCCTCAAGAGACCTCTAAGTTGCACGCTACAACTTCTTGCATGATCTTTCTTCTTCCAATGCTCTCTGTGCATCATGCATGAACTGTTTTTGTTGGGAAACATTAAATTTTGGATGGGGATGAGCCGCCTTCCTTATCTTCCCATCCAGCTTCTAACCTGATCCTTCATCATGCTCAAAGTCTTCTCATGTATTTTCTACTCCTTGGTTTACTACACGAACATCGACCTCCTCATTCTTTTTTTTATTCTTTCATGGATCTGCATGCATCATGTTGCAATTGGCCTTTTTTCCTTCCCACTTTTTCAACAAGTGAGGACAGTCTTCAGTGATATGCTCAGGATTGTAGCAATATGCACAAAGCATGGGCGTTTTGGTACAAAACCTTGATACATGAACAATCTCTCCGCAATTGAAACACGTGGGGGTTCCACCTCCCACTCTTCTATATCCTCGGACATGACCGCAACCATGTCCACCCCGGGGACCTCCTTAGTATCCACCTCTTTCAACACCGCCATGCTCACCAACCTTCTTCTCTTCCTACACCTGGAATGCATCACAGGTATTATATTGCATTAGTTGGAGTGAGCAACAATTATTGAAATCATGCTCCATTGATTTACAGAACTCACATAATGGAGTATGGATCATTATTTGACACTTATGCAAAGTTGGGAGACGGGGTGGCACAAGACCCCATTTTCTACATATCTTACATCATTCCATTTGTCCAAATGGAAATGGAATTGGCATGCCCATCACCACATAATTTGGCAATATAGGGCATTCATCTATGGGATCTCTTCTGAATAATAGGTGGTACACCATATGTGCTCATTCACTAATTCTGTCTTACACATATCCTGCAATTTCATCATCAGGTTGGTCAGTTGCAACTGCACCTACGCCAAACCTGTCAATGTCTCTTCCCATACCGGTGTAGCTTCTAGGCACATTTTAATTTCTACCACCTTCGTTTGAGTCATCACCTTTTGTTGGGTGCATGAAACTCAGATATGTGGAAGTAATCCTGTAATAAACCATTGTATGTGCTTACATCTTTTATTTGGAATGTTAGCCTATCAAATTGATCCGACGGATCTCTACACACGGAAGGAACTTTACTTTGTTCACCAATTTGATTTGAAGTTGGCAACAAAGAGGTGAAATGGTGAACTTATGCATTTATATGAGTTTTATTTTCTCATGCATTTTATTAATGCTTTGTGAGAAAAAGGTCCCATGCATTTCTTTTATGCTTTTATGAGATGCTCATGCATTTAATTATGCTTTATGATATTTTGGAAAAACTCATACATTATTATTCACTTTTGATGTAAAATGATTAATATTTGTGAGGGAAATTAGACTCAAGTATTTCTGATTAAATTATAATTTTGGAAATTGGTTTTTATATGAGAAACCACCTCACACCAATTTTCCATTATTCTCAATTATAGGTTGAGAGAATAAGGGCATGGATGAAGAGTCTTGGGTAGTTTTGAGACTTTTCCCATTATGTGCTTAAAGATATTTTGAGACCCTACTTTTATGGATCTTGTTTTTCCTCTTTTGTAATTAGATCCTATTATTGTGGATCTAGGAATTAATGCTCTTTTTTAAGAGACAGTGAGGCAAAAATATATAATGTCTTATGTGAACCCTATGTAGAGGGGAGAGTAATGAGGAACCAATGAGGGGAGTTAGAGAGACATAGTGCTACTACTCCTAAGTATTGTGAGACTTATTCATGTAAGGAATTATCCTTCTTGATGTATGGAGAGATATGAGTGTCAGCAGTCTTCTTGAATCCTCATTGAAGGAGAAGGCATCTCTTATGTAATCACTTATGAGAAGGTCCCAACATATTTTGAAGAAGGAATGAAAGCGATCCGTATTCCAATTGAAGCTAGTCCACGGTGAACTCCATTTTCATGTGCTTTATTCCATTTGAGTTCATGTATGTTATGTATTATTGTTTAAAAGCATGGTTAATCATGGCCTCATATGTCCTTTTAATCCTTAAGCAAATAATTCTTCAAAAAACTATTCTAGATTGAAAACTTGGTGGTCTCAAGGGAAGCTAACCACCACCACCACCATCATCAATAATAATATTTTTTATATAAATATTATATTATTAATTACGCCGAAAGGCGTATACCTATTGACAATGGGCAGAATTAATCACCTTTTAATCATAAATTTCAATCCTAGGGTTGGCAATTGAAGATGCTGGCATATTCTTCGTCATCCTCTCTAATCAATGGATGAGATTTTGATAAATTAACTTCCGCTCAT
>JASDQU010438909.1:25823-35824 GCA_032191745.1 Picea mariana | reverse complement strand
TTCTTTGACAAGCTTCGGTGGATGGATAGTTGTTAGTTTTAGTTTTCATTTCTAGTTTGCTTATCTAATTGCTATTTAGTTTTTCTTATTTAGTTGTTATGTAGTTTGCTTATTTATTTTCTTGTCATATGCTGAAATAGAAATAGGATTTAAGTTATGCCTTTATGAGTATTTTCCAATTGCAATTTAATTTGTTAAAATAGAATTAGTTTAGTTTACTTTATGCAATTTCCTTTTCTAGATCTAGGCTGCAATTTTAAAGCTGATTATTGAGTTTAGTTTTCAGTTATGAATCTAAGTAGTATGAATTTTCTTAATTAGCATATAATGCAATTGAATTAAATAGAATAGTGTTTTTATACTATTGATGATTAATGCATAGATTGAATAATCACATGGATATGTAAGGTAGTTGATGTTGCTTCTATAATGGCTAAATTCTCATTAGATTGTCTAATTCACACTTTTCACTTTGCTATCGAAGTCAATATTGAGTTTATCCCTCTTGAGTTATCATTAATTGTTAAATGCCATCGTGATATCATAAGACACCGAAGACATAACCATCAACACTATATTTGAGTTCTCTTTCTTTTATAGATTAGAGGATAGTTTCCTTGCTTTTGTAGATTAGAGAATATTATTCTTGCTTTGGTAGATTAAAGAATAGTTTTCTTTTCGTAGATTAAAGAATAGTTGTTGATTACTTTTATTGTCATGATGCTTTGAATTTAGTAGATTAATATTTCCTTTCGTAAATTATAAGTAATTATGAAGTTTAATTTAAGAATAGAGTTCACTTGCTTATTAGTTTGATTAGTTTCTTATTGAGTAATCTTGATTAGTTTACTTGTTGTAGAAGTTATCATAGGTTAGTTAGTTGATTGCTTGCTTATTTACTTGCTTTGATAGGGTAGTTGCTTGTCTATTTACTTGCTTTAATAGGATAGTTGCTTATTGAATTTGAGTAGGTTAATTAAAGTGGTTTGTTGTTGTTATTGCTTATTAGGTATATTGAATAGATAGTTTTCTTTTGCTTATTTTCATGATTAAGTTAGTTTGCTTTAAGTAGGGTTTTCATTTTCTTTCTTAGGACTATCCATCGATCCTTTGCTCAAAAGTTACTTAGGGTAAATAGTTTAAGTTTCTTAACAAGGTTTGATCATTAATAGTCTTGATTAAGTAGATTAGCCCCTAGATAGCCCATTTCCTTAGTTAGACTATACTACCTCTAGCCTTTCTGCCTTGGCACATATAGTGCTACAACTCTAAGTTTACTTACCCTAGGTTGACAATTTAATTGAGGGTTTTTAGTGTGTTTTTAATGCATATAGAACACCCATCAAGCATGAGGTAAAATTGTAATTCGATTTTAGTATTCTCAGCTTCATGTATGGGGCTTATAAATGGGTGTTGTGAAAACCACATCATCCTTCTCTAGTAGCCTCGATGATGACCAATAGGGATACTAGGTTTTTGGTGGATAGTGGTGACAAGATAAAACTTCCTTTTGATCATGAGCATGACCTAAAACTTCTTTTGATTGGATAACATCTTGTCTTCCTTATATGTAAGGAATCGATTTAATAGCCTGAGACCTAGAAGCATCTTGTAAGAGTGGAATTCTACCCCTTTATGGACCATCAATGGGTTATTTTAGGTGGCTAGATTGTGTTTACACACAATGATGTTGCTACACTTTGTCATCTTAAGATTATGTCAATGGAGGCTAGGCCAATAACCCTAAGTATTGTAATTGTTTTTCTACTTTTGAGTTGAAAAAATAAAAAAGAAGAAAACCCTACCCAACATTTGTGTTGTTGTCTCCATGTCCACTCAGACAAATAGTGATATTAGAGAAGGCCTATGTGGATTGTGAAACAAATTCCTAGATAAATTTCATAGAAGAAATGCTCCCATTCTTCTAGATTCATCTAACTAATCTTTGCAAATTCAATATTCATCACTAGATCATAACACTACAAACATTTTGTATTACATAGTTATTTATTTTTCATTCAAATAGCAATATCACTACACTTTACTACAACCATTCCATCTCATAACGCATTGAAGATACTACTAATGGAAAAATGATTTTATGAAGGGTTTATGTAGTGGAGGTTATATTATTTGTTAGTATAGCTATAACAATGGTATGGATTACATTGTATCATATTTTTTTACAATGAGATATATCAAAGAAAGAAACCTATGTGGAAAAAATAGAACTTAATGCTTACAACATTTCATAGAGAGTTGAGAATTTACAAAGATGTTAATGGTTTCAAGAATTTTCATATCATATCTCCATATCACTTGAAGGGTTGGATGAAAAATCCTCTAAACCAAAAAAGTGTATCTCAACATTCAGAAGGATGGTTTGCATTGTTAACAGGTCATCTAACCATCAATATTTCTTTTGGTGCTCCGCTTTTAGGAGTAACGAGCATGTCAAGATTTGGAGGAAAGTTAATTTCAAGGATAGTTTTGTTGCTAATTCATCCATGTCTAAGGGAATGAGATTCCCATACAATAAGGGAAATCCTGAGCTGGGATTACCTTAGATGTCAGTAGCTTACTACTACATGCCTCAAATTCAATATATAATAAAGATTCTATATAGAAATTGGATATATTTTTATTGTCAAACTTTCAATGCAATAATTTTTTTGATGTTTATATCATTGGACAGGTACTTCCGCACAATTCTAAGTGTCTAGACGTGTGGAAGTCATCCAAAGACTTATACTTTGATACTTTAATTTAATTAAAGGAATTATTAAAGTAAAGTTTTTTTATTAATCAGTTGAGTTTATTTAATGAAATGATAAAATTAAGATTAGTGACTTAAATATTAGTCATTGATCTCAAGTGATGTGAGAATTAATCTCAACCATCAATCACTTTGGAGATTAGGGTTAGGTCATAACTCAATCTTATAAAAGCATGGAAAGGGTGAAGGAGGAGACACTTGATACACTTGATACAGAGCAAAGAAGGAATTTTGCTAAGGAGGGTTGGATCACGAAGGGTTGTGATTCAAGGAGATCTTGGATAGGTGGAGAAGAACTTCCATCTAGAGATTAGTATAGGTTAGGTAGAAGAGAGAATAGAGGTAGCCGCAAGTGAGTTTCAACAGATTGGAGTTGTAGCAGCAAGGTTGTGTCTTATGAAGTTTGTTGTAGAGTCTTTTTGCACATGTACACAGGCTTAAATGGAGACATGCACTTATACGTGGATTTTCTTAAGGAAAGGCATGTGCATCTCGAGAAACATGCAAGTTTGGGATTGTAGAGAAGACCAAGAGTTTCTAGGGTTTTGCAAGTGATGTCTAAATTTTTTTTGTATTTCTCATTGGGTCATTTTCCCAGTAACGGATCCCTTGTAAGATTTGAAGTTATTTGAATGATAAGATTAGTTGATGGGCATAATATATTTGTGTATTTTGTTTGTGATTTTGGTTTCCAGTATTGCTTCCTCTATATTTATTTGAGTTGATTATTCTAGCAAGTGTATATTGTGTTGTGAGCTTCTAATTTGATTTACAACAAGGAAATCACTAGATAACAAGATACTTAGGTGTTGGAGTTGGGAAAATTCAACATGGTATCAGAGTCTATGCTCTGAGAGGAATCCAAATATCAAATCCATAGAAGTTGATAGTAGATCTATCAAATCTGCGATGACATGTTAACCTATTGATAACCACCAGTCAAAAATCAAGGTTCGAATTTCAGGGAAATAACAATATTGAGGTAGAACTAGGTTTTTGTAGTCATACGAAGCTATACGTTGGTTGCAAAAGGAAAAATCAAATACATACATGGGTTTACTTAAGGAAATTCATGGACATACGCAGGTTCCAGTGGTGATAGGCGCATACAAGATCGTACAGGTCAGTACAGGGGGAGTTTCAACAACATTTTATTTATAGGGCAGTTTATTAGGTCTAAGGGATGACATCGACAAGTTTGAGAGTTGAAGATAGATTGGATGGAGCATCCAACTTCCTATCTTGGAAAGAAAGAGTTACTTTGGAATTGAAGGAGTATGAACTTTGGGAGTTAGTGGACAAAGTAGTTGTTCCACTGACATATATAATGGCTTTGGAAACTCATGAGAAGAAGGAGATTAAAGTTGAGCTGGTAATCTTGGATTCTGTGAAGGATCATATAACTTATCACTTATCCGAGAAGAAGATGGAAAAAGATATGTTTGATGCACTGGTAGGTTTATTCCAGAGCACTAACATGAATAGGAAGATGGTCTTAAGAAATAAACTTATATATGATCATATGTCTAGATATGACAATGTTACATGCTACTTCAAGAGGATAAGTTAGGTAAGTTATCATCTTGCAGCTAGGGGAGAAATTGGATGACATAGAGCTCGTTAATGTGGCATTGAATGGTTTTACCAAGTATTGGGAACCATTTTTCAAGGGAGTCTGTGCTTGAGAAAAACTCCCAGATTGGAAGAGGTTTTAGGATGATTGAATCCAAGAAGATACTTAAGAGGAGTATAAAATCAACAAGTAGTGAAGTAGTGATGAGAACCTGGACCTTGCCAGTAAGACAAAGAAGGGAAAAGGAAATAATTCCAACACGAAGGGTAATAGTGATGGAGGAACATCGTAGTCAGGAAAGAAGAAGGACATGAGTAAAATCAAGTGCTTCTTGTGTCATAAGAATGGACATTATGCATCTCAGTGTCTAGAGAAGAAGAAAGGAAGAAGAAAGACTAGGAAAAAAATCATCAACAGAGACACATATAGATGAGTTTGCAACTATGTTTGAGAAATATTTCTCATTAGTTTCTTTCCTTTCTACCAACACAACTACCAGGACTGGATGGTACTTGGAAAGTGGTGCATCTCATCACATGATAGAAACATGGGAGATTTTTATCATCTTGACAAAGAGGAACTCACAATTTCATGTGGGTCTTGGTGATGATGCCAAGTATGTAGTGAAGGGAGAGGGAAAAAGTTTGCTTCATCTTAAGTCAAGAGATTCGTTTGATGCCCAGGATGTGCTTTATGTACCAAGACTGAAGAAGAACTTGTTCTCAGTCTCAACTATGGAGGACATGGGTTTTGTCGTTACTTTTCATAGAGGGAAACTACTCATACATCTAGAGAAAGCTAGCCCGAACACAACAATGGTCGTTGGGGTTAGAGAGGGCACTTTATATAGGTTGCAGGGAAATCCTATTCAGTATTTGGTACATGAAAATGACAACCTATTTGAGCTATGACATAGGAGGTTGGGACACCTGCACCATAAGTCATTGTTGATTCTAAGGGGGGTTGTCATAGGCCTTCTCGAGTTCAATGTTGAGCAGTAGGGAATGTGTAGAGGGTCTACACTTAGCAAGAATTCCAAGGATTATTTTCCAAGTAGAAAGAGTAGGTCCAAGAGGATCTTGGATCTTATACATTCATATTCGAGTGGGTTGATGTCAATAGCATCAGTGTAGGGAGTGTCATATTATGTGATGTTCATTGATGAATTTTCCATGAAAACCTAGATCTTCCTTGTGATGACCAAGGATGAGGTCTTTAGTCGGTTTCAGGAGGTCAAGGCTCGAGTGGAGAACCATACAGGAAAGAAGATCAAGGTATTGAGGTTGGATAATGGGGGAGAGTACACCTCCAATGAATTCAAGAATTTATACAAGGAGGCAGGGATCAAGAGGGAGTTGATAGTCTCACACAACCCTCAGCAGAAGGGGGTTGTGGAGAGAAAAAAATTGTCCATCATCATTTTTTCCAAGAATACGATACATGAACATGAGTTCCTATGTTTATTTGTGCAGAGGCATGTAACAAAAAAGTATATGTGTAGAACAGGAGTCCTCATAGAATATTGTGGGACAAGAATCTAAAGGAGGCATTCTTAGGAGTGAAGCTAGAGATATAAAATTTGAGTATCTTTGGTTTTCTAGTCTACATCCATGTTCTCGTGGATAAGAGGATGAAGTTGGATCCTTCAAGACTGTAGCTAATCCAAAATAGATCCAAGAAGGCCTAAAAATAAAAGTTCTTAGAATCGGATGAAACCAACTCCATTGCATCTGTCTCATCGCGTTGATTTCGACCATATATTGTTTTCCTCAAACAAACATCGTATGCGAAATTTATTGCGTTCTGACCAAAATCCCAAACAGGTAAAAAGTCAACTGGTCAACAGTCAATGTTGACATCAACAATACAACAAGTGACATCATCATGTTGATGTGGCATCACCAGGAGGTGACACGTGTCACTCAAATTCGACATTTTCGGGCTGAGTTGGCACCTGCACGGATTTGGCACTGTATGGATGACACATGGAATTCCGTACATGACGTGGCCCAATGGCAGGATGACACATGGAAGTACGAAAGACAACTGGGTT
The DNA here is from genome assembly GCA_032191745.1 of Picea mariana. Lineage (NCBI taxonomy): Eukaryota > Viridiplantae > Streptophyta > Pinopsida > Pinales > Pinaceae > Picea > Picea mariana. The sequence continues at coordinate 29,422 of JASDQU010438909.1, read as the reverse complement.
GTACAGATGCTGACATGGAAGGATGATTGTTCAGTACAGACATGATGTGGCATGACACATGGTTGTACGACAGGTGACATGGTAGGTGACTGGGCAAGTGACTGGGTTGTATGAAAGTTGATGTGGAAACTGACTGGGCTGTATGGAGATGACATGGCACACTAACTGTATGTTGACTGTGCTGGTATGGACCAATCACAGGGTGACACATGGCCCAATTAGAGGGCACCACATGGCACCCCAGGTTTTGTCAAGGACGGCTAGTTCAAAAATTGTGTTGCCCGACAGTTTTGAACCCTCGACCTTTATGGGCACCAATGGACTAACAAACCAAGGGCTAACCGTCTCCGCTATACGTGTTCCTTGTTATTGATATGGGTGAATGTATTTTTGAGTTAGTGTTTGGTGTATAGTTCAGAATAAGCCTCGGTCGGTGGGGGCCAACCCCGACTGACCAGGGGCTTAACGATATATGGGCACATGGGAGCATAGCACCAGGACATATGGCCATGCCAACGACCAAGTGCCGGGAGTTACGGGCTAAAGGCCAACACGCCAATCATCACAAGGCCATATGGAGGTGCGCATGTGACCAAGAGTCTGAGGATCATGGTTTATGCCCAATATTTTTCCAAAATTGGGGTTTTGACCATATTATATGATTTTTTTTGGATTTTCAACCTGTTTTGGAGGCTTTTGGCCCTTTTTGGGAGATCTGGAGCCTGATTTGAGGCCATATATTGGGAGGAATTTGGGAGGTTGATGCCCACTTCAAATCTATATAAGCTAGAGTTTATTGGTAGCCTTAGACAGGTTCAAAAGAGGAGAAATGTTGTAAAAGTGTGAAGCCAAAGTCATTTTTATGCAGGAAAGCCATTGAGGAGAAGAACTTTGTGGGTCAATTCTGGGAGCTTCGCTCAACCGTTTTCAATGTCGTCAGTTGTGTTGGGTTCTTGAGGTCGAGAAGAACACAATAAGACCAACTTGTAATCCAATTGACACTTTTTTGGTGTACTTTTAGAGAATTAAAGATAAATAAGAAAGCCTCACCCACTGATACAAAGGTTTGGAGATGTAGGCAATCTTGTTGAACTTTGTTAACAAATTTTTTATTATGGTTTGTTGATTCTTTGTGCTTACTTTCAGATCTACATTTATTATTATGGATTCTATTATATATCATTAATTTCTTCCTCTTTATTCAATTCCTAATTGGTTAATGAACTCATGTTTTAAAACTCAACCATTGTCTTAAAAGATCATTTCGGATCAAGTGGTATCAGAGAAGATTGACGGTTGGTTTTTGAGTTTGCATGATTACCAGGGAAAAGTTGAATCATGGTGAAGGCTAGCTTGTCGAAGAGAATCCTGAGATTGGATCGAGAAAGAGGACTTCTCAAAGTGAGAAGATGGCATCGGAAGAGGGACTTTTTCATAACGAGATAGAGTTTCAAAAGAGCTTATTTGCAATGTCGGAGATGGTAAAGTTTTTATGTGATGATTACTTGGACCGGAAGAGATTGATTCTAGGTGAATCTTCAAAAGCCAAAAGTGAAGAAGGAGAGGATCCTCTTAAAACTCCTCCTTCACCTCCTTCTTCTCCATCAACTTCTTCTTCTTCAAGTACAAGTTCCAAATCCACCACAAGAAAACATTCCCATAAACATAAGCATGATATGCCTTTACTTAAGCTTGATGTGAAGTTTGAATTACCCAAGTATGATGGTGAAGTCAATGAAGAGAGGCTTGATAATTGGGTTAGACAGATGGAAGTTTATTGTAGTGTGCAACAAATCAAGGATGAGGTAACTCAAATCAAATTTTCATCGCTTCAACTTGCAGGCACAACACTCATTTGGTGGAAAAGCAAGTTGCAAAATGGCACACAACAAGTGGGTAATGTATTTCCATCATGAGAAGGTTTTATTTCTACACTTAGAAATCAATTTTATCCTTTGGGTTATAAAGAGAAGGCTTTAATTGAATGGCAAGGTCTTAAACTAAGAAAGGGACAAACAGTGCAAGAATACATAGATGAATTTTGTAAGATGGCATTAATGTTAGACATTCCATTACATACCCAAGAAACTCTTATGAAGTATATAAAAGGTTTACCTACGCACATTATTAACATTGTATCTATGTTTGGACCCATTAATCTTGATGAGGTTTATGTTCAAGCAACGTGCATTGAGGCAGGGAAAGCAGGAGTTGTGGTATCAAGGGAATCATCTTCAAGAAAAGAGGACAAAAGGAAGGGGAATGGAAAGAAAGCAAATCCAATGACAAGAAGGGAAGAGAATCTCTCTTGCAAGCATTGCAAAAAAGATGGGCATGATGATGACCATTGCTGGAAATTGCATCCCAATAAGAGACCAAAGTGGTTCAAAGAAATGAAAGGGAGGAAAACAATTGCAACAACAATACAGCCAATAGACTTGGGATCAGATTCGGGTTATGAGTCTAAAATCACAGCAGTTGGTTTGACAAGTAAAATTGGTGATGGATATGATTCTAGATGCAAATTGTTTCACATAAGGGTGATCATGAAACACACTAAGATCGATACATTGATAGATAGTGGATCTCAATCACTTGATTTCATAGGAAGTGGTTAAACAATTGGGATTAAACACTAAGATGCATTATAAACCTTACACACTCAAATGGATAAGAAACAATCATAAATTGCACATAACAAAGCAATGCACTTTAAATTTTGTAATTTCATCAAAGTTTTTGGATGAGGTAACATGTGATGTGGTGCCTCTCAATGAATGTGGAATGGTCTTAGGCATTCCTTATTTGTATGATCTCAAAGAAATCTTCTACAACGAACATAATCAATATCACTTAATCAAAGAAGGAAATAAATATTTTGTACATGCTCATAACTTAAAAGAAAATAAATCTCTTCAAACAATGGAACAATTAAGGAAGGCATCATATGCAAGCAAGACACCTATAATTGTGTCAAATCAAGAAATTGATCTTAAGCATGAACATGATATGGTTGTAGAATGGAATTTCAATCATACTTTGCTTCAAGATAAGCTAATGTCGTGCAAGTACTACAAACATATTATCTCATTTGCAGTCATATTTATGATGTTATCATTGCTAATATTTTCAACATGGATGGTAGTGGCTTCAGTAAGATGTGAAAGAGTACAAGTGGCTAACAATATGTTGTCAGTTGTCATGGTTGTTTTGCAATTGATATTGATGAGACAGGTGCACAGGACATAGTTTAAAGACAGAGAACAAGTGGGGTGACCTATCCTGCACTTGATGACTGGTTAGTACCCTTTTGGAGGACCAAAAGATCTTAGTGGATAGGCATGATACAAAATGGATCCAGGAAGGCCTAAAAATCAAAGTTCTCAGAATCAGACGAAACCAACACCATTGTGTCCATCTCGTCGCATTGATTCTGGTCATATATTTTTTTCCCTCAAACAGACACCATATGCGAAAGTTATCACATTCTGACCAAAATCCCAAACATGCAAAAAGTCAACTCGTCAAAGTCAACAATCAAAGTCAATGTTGATGTCAGTAGTACAATAGGTGACATTAGGATGACATCATCATGCTGA
>JASDQU010438908.1:63891-95817 GCA_032191745.1 Picea mariana | reverse complement strand
CATGAAGGGCAATTTCTTTTTGTTTCCAGTGGGACCTGCAAAATCCTAGGTGTGGGGGTAATGTTGGGCCCGTGATATGACTGATTTTATGACGTTAATTAGATAATTTTTTCCGAATGTGTATATCCGAATGTGTATATGCATTTTCATGTTTTAAAGAAGTTTTTGAAGAGCTTTTGTGTCAAAACGCTATGATCCACACCAGGTATGCATAATTCTTGTTTTGCAATGATTTTGAGTTTAAATCAATATGTTTTTATGATCCTAGGAGATTAATTCATGTTTTGTATGTCACAGGGAAAAATCACAGCTTGTTTTTTCTTCTGGCACTCAGTCCGGTACTCCATCCGACACTCAGTCCGGTACTCCATCTGGCACTCCGTCCGACACTCCATTTGGCACTCCCTCCGACACTCTGTCTTGCACAAAAACGATGGGAGATTTGGCAGTTATGGTATTGGTGACCAGTGATGGGCGAATCAGAGACATGGGTTTTTCTCGTGCTCGTTCCCTCTAGCTACTAAACTCTTGACAACTTGATTTGGGTTGTTATGTTGGGTGATTATTGGCTTGCCTCATTTCGGCAGTTAGGGCATCTTAAATGCAATTTACTGTTTTTAGAAGAGGATTGACCCTCCAGTGGTCGACCTCTCAGTTTGTAAAGCTTATAAATACCACCTCAGTGGTTAGACAATAGTTAAGAAGTTAATAAGTTGTGTGTTAGAGCCAAAGACAATTTTAGCTCTATTTTTGCATTTTTGTTTTGCCAGAGTGTGTAAAAACTGCGTTTTTAGTTTTAATGGTGAAATCGCTTTGTTGAAGTTCATGGTGTGCATTTGAGGAGTGGCCACGACTTGCTGGGAGGCCCACAAACAATCTGGGTAACTATTCTATGAGTTTGTTTGTGAATTATATAACATAGATGTCTTTTTATTTTATTTTTTGTACATGAATTGTTATTTTACTTCTTTGTTATATAACTTGTTGTTTATGATTTAATTGGCTTAATTTAGTTTTGCAGGTTGATATGAAGGATCTTATTAATATGCATTGACTTTGTAGATAGTAGAATCAAGCTTGCAAGCTTAGACACTAACCCTTGTATGTAATTAGAAGATAGCTAGAATTTCTACATGCTAAAATAGAGTCTAAAACAGAGTTAAAACAAAGTAGAACAGAACTAATAGTTTCTTTGACAAATTTTGATGGATGGATAATTGTTAGTTTAGTTTGTATTTACAGTTTGTTGATTTAATTGTTATTTAAATTTCTTATCTAGTTTTCTTAGTTAGTTCTTAGTTTGTCTGTCTTGTTATATGCTGAAATATAAATAGGATTTAAGATTATGTCTTTATGAGTATTTTCCAATTTCAATTCAATTTGTTAAAATAGGATTAGTTTAATTTATCTCATGCAATTTATTTCTTAGATTTAGGTTGCAATTTCAATTTGTAGTGAATGATTGAATTTAGTTATGAGTTTTCTTACGCAATATAGAGTGCAATTGAATTTCATAATCTCTTTATAACTGTTGATGATTAATGCATGAGTAATAATCACATGGATATGCAAGGTAATTGATGTTGTTTCCATAATGGCTAAGTTCTCACTGGATTGCCTAATTCACACTTTTCACTTTGCTATTGAAGTCAATATCGAGTTTATCCCTCTTGAATTATCATTCATTGTCAAGTGCCATCTTGATATTATAAGACATCGGAGACATAACCATCAACACTATATTTGAGTTTTCATAGATTAGAAGATAGTTTTCTTGCTTTCATAGATTAGAAGATAGTTTTCTTGTTGTTGTAGGATAGACAGTCTTTTTGCTTTGGTAGATTAAAGAGTAGTTTGCTTATCATAGATTAAAGATTAGTTGTTAATTCCTTTTGCTTTCAATTTAGTAGATTTCCTTTTGTAAATTAGAAATAGTTGTGAAATTTAAATTAAGAATAGAGTTCACTTGTCTTTTAGCTTAGTTAGTTGTTTATTGAGTAGTTTTAATTAGTTTACTTGTTGTAGAAGTTATCCTAGATTAGTTATTTGTTTACTTGCTTTAATAGGTTAGTTGCTTACTTGTCTATTCTTGCTTTGATAGTGTAGTTGCTTGTTTATTTACTTGATTTCACATGATAGTTTCTTATTGAATTTGAATAGGTTAATTAAAGTAGTTTGTTGTTGCTATTTTATTATTAGATGAATAGTTTTATTTTGCTTATTGTTATGATTGAACTAGTTTGCTTTAAGTAGGGTTTTCATTTGCTTTCCTAGAACTATCCATCGATCCTTCATTCAAAGGTTACTTAGGGTACATAGTTTGAGTTTCTTAGTAGAGTTTGATCATTATTAGTCTTTGCCTGAGTAGATTAGCCCTTAGATAGCCACTTCCTTGGTTAGACTATACTACTACCAGCCCTTCTACCTTGGCATATATTTTGCTACAACTCTAAGTTTACTTACCCCGGGTTGATAATTTAATTGAGGGTTTTTAGTGTGTTTTTAATGCATATAGAAAAACCATCAAGGCCCTAGTAGTTTTCCTCCTTCTTTAGCTCAAAGATGAAGTAATTACATCTTATATGAAGCAATATGTGCTAGGGTGTTGCAATGGCAAGGCCCTTAGCAAAAGCTTCAAGAAAATCGGTTTCTTGGTAAAATCTAGTAGGTGAAAGCTCTTAAGGCAAAGAAAATAACATGTGCTTAGCCTCCTAGGGTTTTAAGCTAGAAATTTCATAATATTAATGTAAATGAAAGATAAACATAACTATAACCATTCAATGAAGAAGAATTGTAGAAATATTACTTACATCCATCAAGAATCATCAAGCCAATACCCTAGTTGAACACTTCCACCAAGAAAATTTCCAAAATAATCCAAAATAAGCCTCCTTCAACAAGTGCACACTAAATTTCAGTCATGTAAGCCCAAATAGGGCACAAATTTCAGAACTCACCAAGTGTGAGTGAAATATCCTAAAAAATACAAGGGAAAAAACCCTTATTTATACAGTTTCAATGACCAGAATTAGGTCAAAAAGGTCGACATTTCCAGTTTACATGTAATATCTAGTTTTTACATTAAATGACATAATAAAACCCTAAATCAAGAAGAAAAGGTGACATCGTTCCCTTTTGGGGTGACGTTAGGCCTTTTTAGGGCAATATTAGCCTCCAGGAGAAAAACGTTAGGCCTCCTAAGGCCTCTGGATCAAACCACACATGCTACTTGGCACACAATTGCCTCCAAAGTGTCCAAAACACTGGGTGAAGTCATGGGTCACATGGGTGACGTCATGGGCCTTCCAAGGCCTACATCATAGTGAGAAGGGAAAGACCCTCCTGGGTCTAGGCCTGCCAATATGTCTCTGATGGAACGTCCTTCTCTATCTTTGGTGCAAACCTCTAATATGTATCTGCCCCCAGATGGGGTCTCAACATCCATCTAGTGGGATTTTATCCCTATGGAGGCCTGAACTAATAATCTCCCCATGTGTACCTTTCCATCAAGTGTGGCCCTGCAACAACAACAAGTACACCCTCCATGGTCTCATACATCACAGGGATCATAACAATGTCAATCACATCTAATAATCAAGTTATTTAAACATGTGCATAAAACTCCCTTTTCCCAGAAAAGTGCTCAAAGATGTTATTCTATTCTACAAGCTAGGTTTGGAGGGGACGTTAGGATGCCCTATTGGGATAGTTCTGATTGGATGTGGGATGTTTTCGTGTGAAGACAGATCTAGGCCATGTAAGTGGGTGAGATGGTAAGGGATGTCTTAGCAATGGGTGCAATGATGATAGGGGAATGTATGGCTTACCTATGGGTGCCTCTGAAGAGGGTAAGCTGCACCTTGTCATGGATGCAAATGTTTCGAAGCCCATTCATGTCTTTTATCTTACTATTTTTTCTTTCAAGAGACTATTTAGGGGACATTTCACTGACGTGGTGACAAATGGTGACAATGTTACCCACAAGCATTTCACGGAGATGAGAAGGATGGCTCGTGATGAGACCCCATTTCTCTTAGATATACTTTTAAGAGCCACTACCCTGACGTGGTGACCAGCTAAATGGTAGTATCATACCACTACACGCCCATGGACCTAATAGGTTGGCTCATGATGAGACCCCCTATTCTCCAACTAGGTCTTGATTTTATTATTTTATGGGTCCCTCTGTTTCTTGTTGATAATCCTTTTATTTCTTTCTCAGGGATCCCTGGGCGAAGCATCTGAAGGTTTTTTTCCTTTGGATTTTATCTTTTCCAACTAATTTTACCCTATGGGCCTTTATCCCCTTCTTCCCACAAGGTAAGGTACAACCCTTTGATAGCTTGACAAACCCAATGCTCGAACCAATGTATGGGATGGATGCGAGGGAAAAAGATGAAAAGTGGTAAGTATGATGGCAACAAATGATGACCTTTCATGAACCCACCCAGTGGAAACTCAAACCCTATGGGAACCAACTTACTAGGGCATCATGTCATTCCCCCCAGATGTGGAAAAGTGGAAAGGAATAAGGTCCAAGCACACGTTAGAAGTAAAAAGAATTAAATGCACATATTCAAATGTTTTGAGAATCAAAGTGACACATACCATGATACCCAGACTCGTTACCTCATGGAGCAAGAACCACTGCTGCTGAAGGACGAAGATGATGGGATGGATGTTGTTGTCACTAACAAGGTGGAGGCATTGAAGAAGAAATATGGGCCCTTCAGGGCCAGGCGCAAGTTAATATGGCTCTCGATACTCCATGTCTAGGACCTGTGGGGTTCGAGACATAATCTCCTTAGTTATCCCTAGGCTAGGGGATAACATCTAGCTCCAACTTGGGGACATGTGCTCACCGTAGAGAACATGTGAACCTCAACATCTCTGGCATGATTTGTGACTTGCTTGATCTCGACATAAGATTATTAGTAATCATTTGGGGTGGTGATATCACCCTCGGCTCATATATGGTATAGAAAATGAAAGAAAGCATATATACAAATGGAAATACAACTACTCTAGCATGCAATGTAGACGGTATATACAATGAATGAAAATTCCTACCTACTTACTTCTACTTACCTATTGGTTGAACACTAGGTGTATTCAAATAACCAGTGAAATCACCCTAGCAATGTCTCACAATACATGCCTCTATGCTTCATCATAAACCAAAACAGTGATAAGTTAAGCACACAAATAACATGAGTTAGAGAATGTATTGTATCATCATAAATCATAAATTCTGTCTCATGGAGGTGGGAGGGAGGGAAAAAATCATGCCAATTCATACTTTCAGGAGAGTTCTCAATCCATCTCAGAAAGGGATTGTGAAAATTCAAAGGTTCAATAGACTGACTCAAAGAGTCCGAAGGTTATCTACCTTGGAATTCTTCACAATCTAAGGTCTGGGAAGGAAATAGAAAAAACCTAGAGGGTGATTGATAAGTTCTTAAGGGAAGAATGAAAGACTGAGATGACATACTTCTTCTTGAGGTATTCAACCTACCTTTGAATTCTAGGGTTTTCCTCAAAGGAAACTTAATACAAAGGATATAGTTCCCAACTACACCTTTAATGACACACCAAGATAAGATAGTCGAAGGGGGCTGTAAAACATTATCAAAAAGATCCTTCTTTGGGAAAATGATGTCCTTACCTCTATCAAGATCCAAGCACGATGGTGGTTGATAATCTTCTTCATAAAATAAATCCAAGTGCTCAAAGGAATAATCATCAAAATCTTCAAGGTATGACCGAATATCACTAGGAGAATATAGCACCATGTCATCCTTGGGTGTTTGAAAAAGGTTTTAACCATACCATCACCTTGTTGCCAATCGTAAAATTTAGTAATGTCATATGATAGTTGTAAAGGAAACTTTTGGAAATGATCCTCAATATCGTAAATGGGATCCCCATAATATCCAATCACGTCCCATTTACGCTTTGTGACATGTATGAATTCATCAATATTATCAACAAAGTCATCATTTTCATCATAACATGAAGGGGTTAAAACATCCAACACTTCTTCACTCTCCACATCATAAGATAAATAATAATTAAAAAATTGGAAAGGGAAATAACTCACCTTTCTTACTTCTTCCTGTGCATGAGCTTCAAGTATTTGGATAACTTCATCAAATGGAATATCTACCTCTACATCTTCAACTTTGAGATATAGAGGATCTAGATTATCCAAGGGTTCCATTTCTTCTTCACTTTCTAAATCATAGAACAAGGTATCATAAAAAAATTGGAAAGGAAAATGACTCACCTCTTTCTATTTGTCTTGTGCAGGGGAGATAGGATCTTGGAGAGCTTCATCAGACTGAGGAGCGGTTACTAGTGCTTCATCCTCATAATTCACTTCTCTAGTTATATCTAACCTGCATTCTATCGAATCATGGGAGAAATCTTGCTCCTATTCAAGGGGTTGACGATTTTCTTCATAAATATCTTCTTTCATATCAGAAGGTTCTTGGCATTGAACATGATATACATCCCTGAGGTCTTCTACAATATCAGTGGTGAATCCTTCATTCTCTAAGGCTGTTGTGAGATTTTTATGGGCATCTTCATATGTCTAGAATCGTGGTTTGACAAAGTCAATAAAACTACTGATGAGGTGTACGAAATATGATATACCCCTATCTTCGCAACAACCCTTAAACCAATCTTGCAAAAAGGATGGTAGAGAAATTATGAATAATTTTACCAGAACATCCTCCCCTCCCAATTCTATCTCGCTTATTTACTTCAAGAATTATTCAATGTGAGTAATTGGGAGGCCCTCTTCAAATATTGGAGGGTTGCTTGACCATTTTGTATTAAAATAAATCGGGTAACCTTGAAAAATTTTGAAATCAATAGTCTGATACACTTGTTCCCAGGACGCCATGATCCCATAACTTGGAAATATCACAAAATTTAGAGTAAGGTGGCACCTAGGAAAAGGTTAGTGGAGTCGCAAGATACTTTTCTTGAAACTATCAAAGGGATGAGGGGATCACCCTCAGTGGAGTCGCTAGGTAATCTTTGTAAAATAAAGTATTTTTAGGAAAGGCTTACCGAGAAGTGTCGTCTTTGGGGAGAATTTACTCAACGTTCCCCGACAATGATGCCATAATGTTATCGCACAATTTTTACTTTGATCAAAGGAAAGGTTAGTGGAAGGGAAAATTGGCGTAATAGAGGTTATCCTATCACTGTCACCTCAATAGGATGACTCTTTCTATTTAGGGTTGATGACCCAGGGGAGACATCCCTGATGACCTTGGGGTTTGAGAAGGAAAGGTTAAGGTGTCTATGAAAAAGTTCCCTCTCACAAGTCACCACTGATCAAAAAGTCCCGGGGTTTTGACCAATCAAGTAGTGAAGAATCAATATGTACCTACCCAAACAAAGCAACAAGAAAATATATCTTTCGCAAGTACAACTTGTTGTTATTCTTCATAAAACCACAAACTTTATCAATAAAAGAAATGGCTAATATAATGGTTAAGTAAACAGAAATTTGTAACAACAATATTTGCAAGACAATAAATTTACAATAAGTGCCTTAAAATGGCTTCAAAATGACCAAGAATAATCACTTATTAGCATCAACATACTAGCATTTGTCAGAAGCAAGTAAGGCAGTGCATTAATCAACATTTTTAATTTCTTTTAGATGCTCTTAGTGCTGAAAAATATTGTTGTAGCTTACTTTAGTAACAACAACAACAAAGTTAGTAGATTAGGATATTATAATGTTAGGAGTGGTTAGTAGAAAGCTTAAGGTAGAGGCTTTGATAGTTGTTTTTTTCAATCACTCAATGGAAAGTCTTCGATTAGTGCCTTTAGGGTAAATGGAGTCTTTTAAGTAGCTTAAAATATTGAAGGAAAAGATGATAGTAAGATAACTAAAGACAAGAGAGGTCAATGGTTGAAGTGTTGGTAACCGAAGGCTTCAACTACCAAACCCTATGGGGGAAATAGCTATTAGGGTGTAGGTAACCCTAGGCCCTAGTAGTTTTCCTCCTTCTTTGGCTCAAATATGAAGTAATGAAAGCTTAGATAAAGCAATATGTGCTAGGGTGTTGCAATGCCAAGGCCCTTAGAAAAAGCTTCAAGAAAATCGGTTTCTTGGCAAAATCTAGTAGGTGAAATCTCTGAAGGCAAGGACAATAACATGTGCTTAGACTCCTAGGGTTTTAAGCTAGAAACTTAATAATCTTAATGTAAATGCAATATAAACATAACTATAACCATTCAATGAAGAATAATTTCAGAAATCTTACTTACACCCATCAAGAATCATCAAGCCAATACCCTAGTTGAACACTTCCACCAAGAAAATTTCCAAAATAAGCCTCCTTCAACAAGTGCACACTAATTTTCAGTCATGCAACCCAAAATAGGGCAAAAATTTCAGACCTCACCAAGTGTGAGTGAAATATCCTCAAAAATACAAGGGAAAAGACCCTTATTTATACAGTTTCAATGACCATAATTAGGTCAAAAAGGCTGACATGGCCAATTTACATGTAATATCCAGTTTTTACATTAAATGACATAATAAAACCCTAAATAAAGAATAAATTGTGATGTCATGCCCTTTTAGGGTGAGGTTGGGCATTTTTAGGTAAACTTTGGCCTCCAGGGGAAAAACGTTAGGCCTCCTAAGGCCTTTGAATCAAACCACACGTGCCACTTGGCACACAAATGCATCCAAAGTGTCTAAAACAATGGATGACATCATGGGCCTTTCAAGGCCTACATCATAGTGAGAAGGGAAAGACCCCCCTGGGTCCAAGCCTGCCAGGCTGTCTCTGGTGGAACATCTTCCTTTCTCTTTGGTGCAAACCTATGATATTTCTCTACCCCCGACTGGGGTCTCAACATCCATCTGGTGGGATTTTATCCCTATGGGAATCCAAACTAATCATCTCCCCATGTGTACCTATCCATCAGGTGTGGCCTTGCAACAACAAGAAGTACTCCCTCCATGGGATCATAAGTCACATGGATCATAACAATGTCAATCAAATCTAATATTCAAGTTATTTAAACATGTGCATAAAACCCCCTTTTCCCAAACAAGTGCTCAAAGACGTTATGCTTTTCTACAAGTCAGGCTTGGAGGGGACACTAGGATGTCCTATTGGGCTAGTTCTCATTGGATGTGGGATGTTTCCAGGTGAAGACAAATCCAGGCCATGTAAGTGGGTGAGGTGGTAAGGGATGTCTTAGCAATGGGTGCAATGATGACAGGGGAATGTATGGCTTACCTATGGGTGCCTTTGAAGAGGGTGAGATGCACCTTGTCATGGATGCAAATGTCTCCAAGCCCATTCATGAATTTTATCTTTTTATCTTATTTCTTTTTCTTTCAGGATAATAGTTAGGGGACACTTCCCGAGCATGGTGACCAGTGGTGACAATGTTACCCACAAGCATTTCACAAATATGAGAAGGTTGGCTTGTGATGAGACCCCCTTTTTCTTGGATATGCCACCAAGAGCCACTACCCTAGCGTGGTGACCAGATGAATGGTAGTGTCATACCGCTACATGCCCATGGACCTAATAGGCTGGATCATGATGAGACCCCCTATCCTCCAACTAGGTCTTGATTTTATTATTTTGTGGGTCCCNGTTTCTTGCTGAGAATCCTTTTATTTCTTTCTTGGTGATCCCTGGGCGAAGCATCTGAAGGTTTTGTTCTTTTGGATTTTATCTTTTTCCAGTTACTTTTACCCTCCGAGCCTTTATCCCCTTCTTCCCACAAGGTAAGGTACAACCCTTTGCTAGCTTGGAAAACCCAATGCCCGAACTAATGTATGGGATGGATGAGAGGGAAAAAGATGAAAAGTGGTAAGTATGGTGGGAACAAATGATGACCTTTCATGAACCCACCCAGTGGCAACTCAAACCCTATGTGAACCAACTTACTAGAGCATCTTGTCATTCTCCCTAGGTGTGGAAAAGTGGAAAGGTATAAGGTCCAAGCACATGTTAGAATTAAAAAGAATTAAATGCACATATTCAAATGTTTTGAGAATCAGAGGGACACATACCATGATACCCGGACTCATTACCTCATGGAGCAAGACCCACTATTGCTAAATGACCAAGCTGATGGGATGGATATTGCTGCTGTTGAAAAGGTGGAGGCACCAAAGAAGAAAGGTGGGCCCTCTAGGGCCAGGCTCAAGTCAGTATGTCTCTCAGTACTCCATGTCTTGGACCTGTGGGCCTCGAGACATAATCTCCTTAGATATCCCTAGGCTAGGGGATAACACAACCTTTTTCCAAGCCCCTTTATCGCTAATTATTATTTAATTAATGATCCAAACACGTGTGCACTCCCATTAGTGAATCGATTAGCTTGGGGGGAAGTAACATAGTGTCACTTGAACCAATAGGTCCACAAAGTTCCATAGGGGTAACCATGTGAAGTGTTTTAACACATTTGTGTTAGTCTTATGTTGAAGGGGGATATTTATTATGTGTTTGATATTGTGCAGGTATTCAATTCTTTAAGATAAGTAGTTCATCATTCTCAAGACTTGTCTGGGAGAGCGTATACAAGGTTCATTTTAGGCTCTTATCGTTTTCCAACAACCATCGCCCTAGGCTTTCAACCCCTTCTTCCCATGAAATGAGGTACATGCCCTTCTTGGGTCACTAGAGTCAAAGGGCATAGAAGAGGGAAATATGATGGGAATGTAATGAGAAGAAAGTGGTAAGTATGGTCGGGAATGGTATGAAAACCCTTCAAGGGTCCCCCAATAAAAAACCTTCTCTAAAGGTTGGCTACTTACTAGGAAATCTATGACACTCACCAAGGTGAAACATGGTCAAAAGCATAGTGTCCAAGAATGCGTTCTATAATCAAAATAAACTTAAATACAACATGTTTAAATGCCTCGTTTATGAGGGTGATTACCTGCCACAATACCTGCCTTGTACCGTATGAATCAATACCCATATGCATTCCTGAAGCTAGCTGGTGTGGTGGATGCGCTGACAATGGATCATAATGTGGTGATAGAGCGAGCTTATGTATGTGCAAGTGGACAATGATAGTCATGTGGTGTGTTGGTACTCCATGCATGCAACTTGAGGGCCTCGAGACATTATCTCCTTATTTATCCACAAAATGGGGATAACATCTGGCTCCTACTTGGGGACATGTGCTCACCCTAGAGTGCATGAGAAATGCAACATCTCCTTGTAGACATATGCCTACATACACTAAGACAAAAAATGCGTCTACAGTAGGATGGCTTCGCTCATCCTTGATCCATATACATGAAAACCAAAAATGAAAACTAATCTAGAAAATAAAATTTTAGCATTTTTTCAAAAGTTTCTAATCCAAACATGAAATTAATAAGCAAGTAGAGAAAAATGAAATATGAAATGAATCTAAACTAACATGAGCAATCAAAATTCAAATTCAAGGAAAGAAAGAGGACCTACCTACTTACCTAGGGCCTGGGGCTTAGGCCCTGAAGAATTCAAATGACATGAACATAAGGCTGGAGAAGAGATCCATTCATCGGTAATGGCATCTTTCTCCCATCCAAAGCTGTCAAATAATACTTTTCTCTGTCAGAATTCTTTTTGAAAATGAAAGGGCAAAGCCATGAGCTGTCATCCTTTTGGTCATACTTGGGCTTGCCCTTCTTTTTGTCCCACATGAGTGCAAGACTTCCTTCACTGTAATTGATGTAAGGTATATTCTCAATGTATGTATAAGAAGGAGGTTCTATGTTGACTACCCTTTTGATTGCTTCTTCATGTTCTTTATCTTATTTCTTCAATATTTGGATGGAACGCGGTTCTTTCCCTTGGAACTTTTCAAGTTTCTCTTTTCATCCATTTTTTTCCAGAAGGAACATGTCTATGGAGTCCTCTGTCACAAAGGGAAAATCCCATGGATCATACTCGATGTTGTTTGGGACTTCATCAAACTCATCCTCACTTGTGTAGTCAAGACCATTGGGATCAATTACATGCTTGCCAACTTTCTCTCGACTGTATAATATCTCAAAACTGCCATCTCCCATGGGAATGTGTGCATGGATGAGGTCCATGCTAAGGAAATCCCCAAGGGAAATAGACCAACTCCTTGATAATAACATCCCCCAGGCATCAGTAACATCGATCACCACTATATTCATGAGGAGGCTGATATGTGGAAAATCAATCAAGGAGACCTCAATGTCCTCACAAAACCCATAAAACTTGAACTTTTTTTAATCAACGCCACATGCGCTTCCATACGATCGGGTTGTATTCAAGCCAAGATATTCCATCACCTTTAATGAAATGACATTCACAGAGGCCCCAGAGTCTAGCATACAGTTGTTCAAGTGGAGGTCGTTCATTCCTAATGAACGATATAAAGAAGGATTGTTTTCCTTCTTCCTGTCGCGATACATGGTGTTCAAAATGATCGGAGGGCCATCCTTCTTAGTCGATACCTATAATAACTTCAAGACTCATTTATTTACGTAAGGGATATTGCACATCTCTCACACTGGGACCTTCATATTTAACTTTCCAAACATGGTTGCAACATCTATATTCAACTGAATCTCATATGTGGGGGTTGACTTAGGAATCAACTCATGTAATGTAGGTGGAGGTGGTGGGACCACCTTCTCTGTAGATGGAGGAGGAGTGGCAGGATGTGATGGAGGGGCTGAATATTTATTTCTTCGGGTGTGTGTCAAACACTCCTTATTTATTAACTCCTGCTGATGATTAGTCAACTGATTCAAGGCCCAGAGTCTCCCCTCTCTTTCCCGCTATATCCTGGCTTTATTGATCTATTCCTGTGTGACTTATTCCTCTTGGAAAGCATAGATCATATCCATGAAATTCATACTATTAGAAAAATCCTCATCTCGTCGGGGACACTCATCTTCACTGTGAGTCTCTTGTCATGAAAGGCACCAAGACACTTATTCTGTAATAACCATCCCAACTAGTTTCAAAGTGATTAATGAGATTTCTGTGGTTGGGATTTCAGAAGTGATTGGATTAGCCACAGTTTTGTCAATAGATCGTCGATGTTTCGGATCCAAATCAGGATCCATCTTCAAGACATGAAGCCTGGATTCAAAATGAAGAGAAGAGATGGTATTAAATACTAAATGTTAAAGGAAACTAGGGTATCGGCTAGGTTTATTTAAATTTTTTAAATTTATTCTTGATTTAATCTTTTTTAGGGTTCATTATTAATTCAATGTTTTTTTAAATAATTTAACTAACTATGTTAATAGATTCTAGGTATTATGTCCATTAAAGAGTCTATTAGGGTTAGTTTTATTAAGCTTATCTAAATTATGATTATATTATTGTTTTAATAATGAGGGTTCATTTGGTAGTCTTATTATTAATTCAATGTTTTTTATTTAATATGTTATAGGTTTTAAGTCTGTTAGGGTTAATTTATTAAGCTTATCTGGATTATGATGAAAATAATGTTTGATTGTTTTTATAATGAGGGTACAATGGATAGTCTCATTAGGAATGTTTAATTTAATAAGTGTCATTCATTTGTTAGGGTATGATTATTAATTAGGATTAATTATTTAGTATTAGATCCTAAATTATGTTGATTATAATTTATGTTTTTACTTATGAATTTTCATTTGATAGTTTCGTTAAGAAGGTTAATTTTAATAAGTGTAATTTATTAGGGTATGCTTATTAATTAGGTAGGGTTATTTTTAGTATTAGATTGTTTTTCTAAAATAGTGCTAATTATTATTATTCTTATGAATCAAGGGGAGCCAATTTTTTTCTTAATTCTAGCCCATTATCTCTGTTTAGGTTATCAGGGTGTTTTCGGATCTCAATAGCTTCTCTAATACGTCTTTTAAAGAGGTGATTTTCTTTGGCGAGGATTTTGGTGTCTTGTAGGAGGACATGGTGTTTAGTTTTAAGGGAGTGTTCATCTAGGGCAGAGGTGTGGATGTGTTCATTCTTAATGTCAACTCCATGCTCTTTTATCATGATCTGGAAGGAGATGCCGATTTCACCGATGTAGCATTTTCCGCATGAGCACTCTATTTTGTAGATATCTTTACCTTTGTGAGGGTCAAGTTTGTCTTTGACGAATCTCATATTATGTTTGATGGTTTCAAGTGGTTTGAAGGAGGTCTTAATCTCTTTTTTGCTGAGGACTCTTGCAATCCTATCGGTCACTCCTTTGATGTAAAGAAGGTAGGCATCTATATTAGGGTTCTGGTCTTTTGAGACATTGGGATTATCGTGGGTTTTTTCTAAGGCTCCGTTTATTGCATTCTTAATGTATTTGTGTTTATAACCTATGTTTTTAAAATTCTTGGTAAGGTGATCGATTTCTTTATCTAGGTGGGCTTCATCAGAGATTCTTATGGTTCTCGTGGCTAAAATTTTTAGGACACCTAGTTTCTGGTTGGGGTGGTGATGGGAGTTGGCATGGAGATAGTTCTCTGTGTGGGTCTTTTTTCTATAAAACGCATGTCCTAGATCCCCATTGCTTCTCTTGTTGATAAGAACATCTAGAAAAGGGATGCTATCATTCTCTTCAAGCTCCATTGTGAATTTTATTTCTTCAGATATGATGTTTAGTTTCAAAGTATCATGGGAATTTGCCTCTTGTTAAGGCATTTGTTTCCAACCCGTGGCATCTCTCTGTTGTCTGGAAAATTGAGGTCTAGAGGCATATTGATTTCTCTCCACATTAGTCAAACGATCCATGATCTGATTCTGTGCTTGAACAAATTGGGTACTCATCTGATCTATATTCTGAGTCAAGAGGGAAATTGGATCATAATCACTGCTACTGGAATATTTATTCTTTTCTTCTACCTCGACACGAGGATACTGAAAAGGATCTACCTTCAAGTCAAGGATATTTTATTCAATCTCTGAAATGTACTCTTTGGCTTCTACCAAAGAAGTGGGCTTCTTATCCTTCAGAATAAAATGAAACTTCCCATCAAAAGAATTTACATATTGGAGGAAAATTGTTGCAGTGGTAGGACGAAAGCCTGTTGGGATATGACTATATAATCTATCGAATATGGTGTCAAACTCACTCATTGCTTCATTCTACTTCTTATTTATCTGATTTAATTGAGTTACAATCATCACATTGTATTTCTTCGTTTACCATATTCTCTTAAATAACTTGGAAAAATATTCATAGGATGCGAGGTGATTACTCAGAAGGCCTCTGAACCATCCTATAGCTTCTTCAATCAATGATGAAGCCAACAAACTCATGCTCAAATTTTTCATTAGCCATGTCATTGCCTATGGTGTAAATATGATGTTCAACAATCACTACATTGTTTCCTGGAAACTTTGGCAACCACTTGTTTGACTCTTTTGGCATTTTGTTTTTGTATCCTGGGATGGTGGCCATGCTAAGGGGTTTGTAAAGGTATTTTTTCCAAGGGTGAGCCATTGGAGAAAGGGGAAGGGTACTGTGGAAGAGGCTTTTGACAACGAAAGACTTGAGGGGAGGCCTTATTTGGTATACCTTAGAAGGTTTGAACCTCCCTAGAGGAAAAGGCTTAGATAAGGAAGGGTTCTAGGAAGGTGGAGTCGCTAGATGAGCTTCAAGAAGAGTTCATCAAAAGGTGAAAATAGAAATTCCCTTAGGTGGAGTCACTAGGAAATCTAGGGAAAATCCTTTGGGATAGATTTCCAAAGTGTCATTAGGGTTCAGAAGAGGATTCAAAATCCTCCCCGAAAATGGTGCAAAAATGTTATCTCACAAGTTGTAGGTTGGGAAAATCCCAACCAAACCACCAAATGGAGACAAATTTGAAAACACCTACCCATTGTCACCTTAGGCAGGTATTCCCGTCACTTTAGAGGTGAAGTGGTTATCTCAAGGGGGGAATCTCGGTGACCCTAGGGAGAAATGAGATGGAAAGTGTGATGTGTGAATAGATGCCCCTATAGGTCAAGTTTTTATGTGTGAAGAAGGGCTTGAGTAAGCTCTTGGTGGTAGCCAAAGGTTTCCAGGAAGTAGTAGACCTTGCAAAAGTCGATTGTACCTTCCCAAGAGACAAGGAAAACAATGATACATGCCCAAGTATATGATGGAAAATCAAGTTAATCTTGTTGACCATAATTGAAGAAATTAGTAGCATTATATATCAGCAATAAAAATGATGAATGCTGCAAAACAAGTTGCTAACAGTCTAGTTGAAAGAGCAAGAGATAAACTAGAAACAAAGAGATCAACTAAAGTAAGATAGAATTAGACTTTATCAATGAAAGAAGGTTGTAATAAAAGGTGTTTGCAGAAATATTTTTCAGCCTTGTGGCTGTAGAAAACGTTTTGTTACAGCAGTAAATTTAACCACCAAAACTCACAAAGAATCCACCCAAAAGTTGCGCTAGACCAAGTAGATAAAAGTGACAAACTCTTAGCTAATTCTGACGGTTGAAAAACAAATTATAAGTTAAAGAGTGTTAGGGTTTTTGTAGCCATAACGGTTGAAGATGAAATTCTATAACAACAACAAGAAAAACCCCTTTATAGGGGACACTCTAGTGGCTAAGATGCGCTCTAAGCACAAGGAACAAAACCCAAATTGTAAAAAGTTGAAATGACCAAAAATCATGTTTCCCAATGCACTATTTTATTTCTTGAATGAAAAAGATTTAGACTAGTTCCTTTAAAATTGGGTAAATGGAGTCTTATAATAACAAGTTAGATCAAAAAATACCCTAGGGGTGTAATCCCTTTTACTTCCCAAGGTATGTCAATTAAACTTAGGGCAAATCGAAGAGGGTATACACACTTGTATTCCTCCTAGCAACCCTTGTAAAATAACTTGTAAACTCTAGAAAATTAGATGAATATTAATCGAGGGTGTATCCAACATAATCCTCCTAGGGTTTCAAACAACCATAAATAATAAAGAGCAAGAAATAACTAACAATGAAGATTTTTCCTTACCAATTCCAAGAGAGAGAGAGATCAAACCCTAGTTTCACCAAGCAAATTCACCATAAGAATCAAGAGAACAATCATCCAAGAGGTGTGCATCACTTATCCTCATCCATTCACCAAGAGATATACCAAAATACATTTTCACAAGAGAGAAACACCATAATGCCCAAGAATAACGAAACTTTCAGCCAAGTACTTCTACAAATGGGAGAGTTAGGTTATGAAAAGAGATTCACATGGTCACTATTTATACAAAATGTCTAACACATAGTTTTTCCAGTTAGCAAGGGTAAAGCATAAGATAAGGGGTCAAAAACCCTTATCTTACCCCTTGAATCAAATAATAATATTTATTTTTCACTTTAACACATTAGAAACCCTAAAAGTAAGATGATGTCACCCCTTCAGGGGACGTTTTTACACTTTTCTAAGTCATTGGAGAAGGAGAAATAGGTTGTTGAGGATCATTGGGCCTCCTCTTCATGTGCTAGGGTCAATCCATGTCTCCTCCGGTCAAATCATGTCTAGTTTCAATTTTCAATAAATCGATCACCACCAAACCCCATCAAGCATGACGTCAAGCCTCAAGAAATGACGTTTTGCTTCTCATAGGCAAGTCGTTTGGGTAATAAGGGTCAGGTAATATCCTCGATGATGCCATGTAAGCCTCCAAAGGCATGTTTCTGTGATCTGGTGTGTGGGCCTATAACATCCAACATGTAGGATTCTTTCCCCATGGATGCCCAAGCTAGGCTTGTTGTCCCAAAACTGGCCACCAAGCAAGGTGTTGCAAAACAAAAGGGTACACCTTCCAAAGATCTCAAGTCAAAGATATCATGACAAGTGTAAACCACATATAATAAGAAAGGAACCTAAACATGTGCATGGAAATTACCTCATCAAATCAAACAAATTCTCCAAGACCCTATACAATTGACCAAGTTTAGGTATGGGAGGGGTGTCATAACATTCATATTGGGTAGGCCAAAACCCTCAAGTAGGGGATGTTCCCAAGGATGGCCTTTCAAGTTTATGTAGTGGATGATGATGTGGATAGGGGTTTATACTTCATAGGTCAATGAGTTTCATGCCATACAAGGGCTCGTATTATCTCATTTATGGGTTTCTTTGTAGGGGGTGTGTTGCACCTTCTTCCTCAATGCAACCTTTTTCCAAGCCCATTTATTGTCATTAATTAATTAATTAATGATACAAACATGTCTAAACTCCCAATAGTGAATCGATTAGCTTGGGGGGTAGTAACACAGTGTCACTTGAACCAAGAGGTCCACAAAGTGACATAGGGGTAACCATGTAAAGTGTTTTAATGCACTTGTGTTAGTCTTATGTTCAAGTGGGATATTTATTATGTGTTTGATATTGTTCAGGTCCTCAATTCTTTAATAGAAATAGTTCATTATTCTCAAGAGCTATCTAGGCGAGCATATAGAAGGTTTATTTTAGGCTCTTATATTTTTATAGCAACCTTCCCCCTGGGCCTTCAGCCCCTTCTTCCGATGAAATGAGGTACATCCCCTTCTTGGGTCACTAAAGTCGAAGGTCCTAGAAGAGGAAAATATGATGGGAATTTAATGAGAAAAAAGTGGTAATTATGGTCAGAAATGGTACAACAACCCCTCAAGGGACCCCCAGTCACAAATGTTCCCCAAAGGTTGGCCACTTACTAGGAAATCTATGACACTCACCAAGGTGAAATAGGGTCAAAATCATAATTTCCAAGCATTCGTTCTATAATCAAAAGAAACTTAAATACAACATGTTTAAATTCCTCAAATATTAGGGTGATTACCTGCCACAATACCTGAATTGCACCATATGGAGCAAGACGTATCTTCCTTCCAGAAGCTAGTTGGTGTGGTGGATGTGCTAACAATGGATCATAATGTGGTGATAGAGTGGGCTTCTATATGTGCAAGTGGACACTGCTAGTCATGTGGTCTCTCGCTACTCCATGTTTGCAACCCGAGGGCCTCAAGACATCATCTCCTTAGTTATCCACAAAATGGGGATAACAGTCCATACGGGGGCATAGTTTCTCTCCTACCAAATGTTGATGTTTTGTAGCATCGATAGGTATTACCACATTTTCCTTGGTATCGGGCATGTGGGAATATTTTTTGGCACTCACATTGAATTTTTCATTTTTGTGAAAACCCCTTGTATATTGATTTGAGGCTTGGTTGGGGCTTCACACCCACATGGAGGAATACACAATTCTAATTTAATGTTGAGTTTAGAAGGGGTTCCTAAGCTCTCTCATTAGAATCCCATAAAAGGAGAGGCAATGTGAGGAAACATTGTGACATCTCATTGTGATATTATGGAGTTGACATAAGTGAGTGAGCACTTGTGCCAAGGAGATTGGGAGGAAAAATTTCAGCAAGTAAATTCTTCACTTTGGAAAATCTATCTTGGGTTTTTTGTTCTTATTTTCTAAATTTTTCATCCAAGAGAGAGAGGTCGCACATGTGAGCTCACATGTGTGAGAGTAGCAACAAAAACATGTGACATCATCAATCTGTATGGTTTGTACAAGTGATGTAAGTAATCCCTACAATCCATATAGGTGACATCAATAATTTGTATAGGTGACATCAATAGTGGTACATGTGACATCAACATGTCATACAATAGGTTTTCAAGTTGGAAGGGGCTTTTCAGAATTTTCTAAAAGCTGTAATTTTGTTGAGGGACTATTTTTGTCCTCGGAATTCTCAATCAGAAGATTTTACAGAACATAAATTTTGTGTCTTTTTTACATGGAGTATTTTCTCTTTGATCTTCTGTGCTTCTGCTATAATTTTTTGTCATAATTTCAGTGTAAAATTATTCAGTGATATCATCGCTAGTTTATTGTTTGAAGTCACTTGGAAGTAATTTTAAAAATTGAAATTGAGTGCATTGATTTCCCTTGAAAATTTTGACATGGGATCAAAGAATAGGCTCTAGAGAGAGAGGGATTCATCTCTTGAGACACAAGTAGTTGCATATTTTTTGTTGCTACAAATTGTTTTTGTTTAGAGCATGTCACAATGGTGAGAACTCTTAGAGTGGAGGGAAGGTTGGATGGGGCCACTAATTTTCAGGCCTGAAAGGCTAGGCTCCTTTTTCTCTTTGAAGAGAATGATCTCAAATATTATGTCGACATGGTGATTTCAGATTCCAACGATCTACAGGAATTGGCAGCCCATAGGAAGATGGAAGTGAAGGACAAGGTGGTATTGTTGGATTCTATGAAGGATCACTTAATTCCTCATATTTATGAGAAGAAGATGACAAATGATATGTATGATGCTTTGGTGGGATTGTACCAAATCAGGAATACAAGTTGGAAGTTCATTTTGAGGCACTATCTCTGATCTGTTGAGATGCCCAAATCAGATACATTTGATAGCTACCTCATGAGGATAACTCAGATTCATGATCAACTTGTAACCATTGGTGAGGCAGTTGATGAAATAGAGTTGGTGAATTTTGCATTGAATGGTTTTCTCGGGTCTTGGGAACCATTTTTGCAAGGTATTTGTGCACAATAGAAGTTTCCAACATTTGATAGATTGTGGATTTATTGCATCTAGGAGGAGGCTCAGATAGAGTCCAAGAATGGAAATAAGAGAGGTATCGATGTTGGGAACCTATCTATAGTTGCACACACTAGAAAGGGTATAAGAAATAGTTCTCCAAGGAGAGAGGCATCTCCATAATAGAGAAAGAAGAAGTACCTTAGAAAGGTCAAGTGTTTTTCTTTTCATACGCTAGGTCACTATGATTCATAGTGTCCACAATGAAAGAGAGGGAAAGGGAAGAAACAAGTATCATCAATTGAGGTGGATGAGGTTGCAGACAAGATTCAGAGGGAGTTCTTATTGGTCTCCTCTCTTTCTATTAAATTTTATGGTAGTGGGACTTGGTTTATGGATAGTGGAGCCACATGTTATATGACAGGAGCATGGGATTTCTTCAAGAGATTCACAGAGTTTGAATCATATATGTATGTGGAACTTGGTATGGGGACCAAGCATGCAATGCATGGATGTAGAACAATGTCATTCTGAATGGGGTCATGAGATGTGTTGAGAGTGACAAATGTGTTATGGGTGTGAAATCTAAGGAGAAGTGTGATATCAATATCAAGGATTAAGAAGAAGGGATTTGACATAGTATTATTCTAAGATGAACACATGATGATCAAACCCATAGGATCTAGCTCAGACACAACAAATTTTCTCAGAGTTAGAGATAGAAAATTGTACATGATAAAGGGCCAATATATGTGAGCAATGGAAATCAACAGAGTGGTAGAAAACACATAGTAGGTATCTTTGAAGGTTGTGCAAAATTAGAGGGAGTCAAACTTCAAAGGGAATCAACAGGCTCAAAGAGAAAGCCAATCATCTAGAGGGAGTCTACCTTCAGGTTCAGGTGGGAGAGAGGAGTCTTCCAAGACAATTAAGAAGGTGTCATGGGTTGAGATGGTCAAGAAGGATGATCAAAAGCGGGAGGCTTCTAGGAGCAGGGTGTCTTCCAAGAAGGGTCCATGTCATACAGTGGGATTTTATTTTGTGTAAAAGGGAGTATTTTTGGTAGTGGATCTAGTGTGGGAGGCAGAGTCACTTCCAATGTGGGAGACAATTCTACTTCTAGGTAATGGTGGATGGAATACCTCCCTCGCTAAGAGGGAGTGTTGATGTTTTGTAGCTTCGAGAGGTATTCCCACATTGTCCTTGGTGTGAGGCATGTGGAACTATTTGTTGGCACTCACATTGCATTTTTCATTTTTGTGAAAATCCCTTGTATATTGAGTTGGGGCTTGGTTGGGGATTCACACCCACATGGATGAATGAACAATTCTAATTTAATTTTGAGTTTATAAGGGGTTCCTAAACACACTCATTAAACTCCTATAAAAGGAGAGGAAATGTGAGGAGACATTGTGAAATCTCATTGTGACATTATGGAGTTGGCATAAGTGAGTGAGCACTTGTGCCAAGGATATTGGGAGGGAAACTTTTAGGAAGAAAATTCTTCACTTTGTCAAATTTGTCCTAGTTTTTTTTTCCTTCTTTTCTGAAATTTTCAACCAAGAGAGAGAGTTCACACATGTGAGAGGAGAAACAGAAATAGGTGATGTCAACAGTCTGTGTGGTCTGTACAATTTGTACATGTGATTTCAGCAATCCATACGGTCCATGCAGTCCATACAAGTGACATAAATAGTCCATACATGTGACATCACCATCCATATAGGTGACATCAACAGGTCATACAATAGGTTCGCAAGTTGGAAGGGTTTTTTCGGAATTTGATGAAAGTTTTCATTTTGCTGGAGGATTGTTTTTGTCCTCATAAAATTCTCAATCAAAAATTTTTACAGAATAGAAATTTTGTGTGTCTTGTGCATGGATGATTTTATCTTTGACCTTTTGTGCTTCCACTATAATTTTCTGTCACAATTTCAGTGTAAAATATTCAGTGATAACAACCCTAGTTTATAGTTTGAATTCACTTGGAAGTAATTTTCAAATATGAAATTGAGTGCATTGATTGCCCTTGAAACATTTGACATTGTTATCGCACAGTTTGTAGTTTGGGAAAAGACTAACCAAAACAATAATTTTGTGACACAAATGGGAAGACCTACCACTGTCACCTCAATAAATGTCCCCCTTGTTTTAGTGAAGGACAAGTCCAACACAAGGGAGGCTTCTTGGGTGACCCTAGGGGGATCGCAAGGAGAGAAGGAAGGATCTAAAAGGACACTCCTATAGGTCAAGGTGAGGATTGAGGCTTTGAAAAAGAGTCTTTGGAGTTGGTAAATAGTTTCCAAGGTTGTGTACCTGTAATTTTTTTTTATATAAACCAAATAAGACAATATATGATGATAAAAGCCTAAAAACCAATGGGGAATGAACAAGAAACATTGCTGTCCCAAAATTGCAGTAGTATGGAAATATATATCAGCAATGAAGAAATTATAATAGATGCAAGTTAAAGCATCAAAATCAAGTGTATGATGTTGGAAGATAAATCTTGAAAATAACACACAATATTCCAATGATTAGACCAAGACTTTGATGAAAAATAAGGGTTTATAATGAATGTTATCAACAAGTATTTATGGCATCCCAATGGCCGTAGAAACATTTTGCTACAGAAGCAAGTTCTAGCCACTAAAATCAACAAGTAAGCCACCTAAACAATATCCTTTAGATAATAGATCAAGTATCACAACTTACAAGTAAATTTCAGCAGTAGAAAAATTCTAAAAGAGTAAGAGAGTGATTTGGTTGTAGCCCTAATGGTTGTATATTAATGTTTATTATAGTAGTTCAATCAATTGGAAATTCAAGACACCCTTAGGGCACAAGATAAATTAAAGCATGCCAAATTTATATATAGCATTAAACAAGTCAATCTCTTTAAACTCATGTTTACCAATGTAACAATATTCAATATCCAATGCAAAGATTAGTGTCGTATCTATTGGGTAATGAGTCTCTTTCTTTGAGCTAGGGTTTATAAATCCTCTAGGGGTTTAATCCCTTTTACTTCCTAAAGAAGATAAACCTTATCGAGGTCTTGCTACAAGGGTGTAATCCTTTTTACTTCTAGTAGAAATCCTTAAGCCTTTTCAATAACAATAAAAGGAAATTCCTTGATGAAGGGTGTATTCCCTTACACCTCCAGGGGTTTGAAAAAATAACCTTGAAATCAAGAAGAAACACACAAAATTGTTGAAATTCCTTATCTAATCCAAGAGATAGCATGCAAAACCCTTATCAAATATATTCTACCAAATTTCCAAGAACAAACATCCAAGAGAGGTCGCTAGCCTGTATTCCACCAATAGACAAGTGTTCCATCCATTTTGCACAAGAGACAAGAGATAACAAATTTCCTAAGGAGGGCGAAATTTCCAGTCCAAGAGTAATGTAATTATCAAGTGACGATATGTTAAAATTAAAATTAGATGACCTCTATTTATATGAGTCCATCTAAACCAATTTTTACACATTAAATTGTCAACAACAAATTAAAAGAGGGACAACCCCCTTTATTTTCCTTTACAACTTACAAATATAAAATGTACATAAAGTAAAACCCTCAAAAGGGTGACATCATGCCCTAGAAGCGTGACGTTGAACCTCAAAGTGAGACATTGAGCCTCAAAATGAAAACCTTTGGGTCTCCAAAGGCCATGTATCAAACTCCCATGTTCTAGAGTGTCATGACATGCATGTCCATCCTCCAAAACACATCTCATCACCCCTGGAACCATCAATCCCATAAAAACCCTAGCATCCAAATGACGTCAAGGGATTATAAGGTGACATCCAAGACCTCCAAAGGCCAATGTCTAGGTGCAGAAGGCTATGATTTCATCCTCGAATGTTGTCAAAGTTCCTCCAAAGGAAACGTTCCCTATCCTTTTCACACAAAGGCTCTAGGGTTATCTTCCCAGGATGTGGGGTATGTCGTCCATCCTAAGGGTTCTCAACCCCTCATGAAGATCAAAATGGCATAATTCCTCCATGGAAATATTTCACCTAGAAAGGCCCTGCAAAGACAAACAAGTAAGCCACATTTAATAAAAGAACCACCCAAACATGTGCATTAAATACCTCCTTTCTAAAATAAACAATTTTTCAAAGACCTTATACAATTCTCCAAATTTAAGTATGGGAGGATTCTCATTGTGCCCTATTCAGTAGATCAATCCCCAAGTCAAGGATTGTTTCCCAAGAAGACCCTCTCTAAGTCATGTAATGAGTATGAGGTGGATGGGGGTATGAATTTTTGGAATGGGGTTATTGATGTATCAAAGGCTCATATTGTCTCATCTATAGGTGCCTTTATGGAGGGTGTGTTACATCCTTCATTTGCAGTGAAACATTTTTCCAAGCCCTCTTTTGTCATTAATTTATTATGATACAAAACATTGAGTTCTATGTGCAATTGAAAGTAAAGAGCACAACAATGCCACTTGAAGTTAGGAACCCACTGAGTGCCATATGCACCGGAAATTAAAAGACATCGCAAATGCATCCCCCCATCAAGCAAGACATTTATTAATTATGTGCTTTCTTTTTTAAAGGTCCTTCATTTTTTATGAAGAAGAATTTCATTGCTCTCAGGACCTTAGGGAGAGCATCTAGAAGGATAATTTATGGCTTTAAAATTTTTCCAGCTACGAAACCTTTGGGCCTTTAACCCCTTCTTCCCATGAAATAAGGTACAATCGCTTCTTGGGGTCAAGAAGCCAAAAAACCCAAAATATGAGTAAACAAAATGGAAGAGGCGTGGAAAGTGACAAGTATGTGCAGGAATGGTATGATGACCCTTCAAGGAGAACCCCCTAGTAGCAACCCTTTCCTCGAGGGTGACCCACTTTCTAGGAAACCATGTCAATTACCAAGGTGAAATGAGACAAAAGGTATAATTTCTAGGAAAACATCTTCATAATCAAGAAATGACTCTTTTCAACATGCTCAAATGCTTCAATTATTAAAGTGACACTTACCACGAGACTAGACTTGTTACCTCATGAAGCAAGACCCATTGTCCCTTCTGGGCCATTGCTAGTGTGGTGGACACTGTTTCTATTGATCAATGATGATGTGTGGCGATAGGAGGGTCGATTTATGCTCATATAGCTCTTGTAACTCCATGTCTTCAACCTGTGGGCCTCGAGACATCATCTCCTTAGTTACCCCTAGTCTGGGGGGGTAACATTTGGCTCCTACATGGGGACATGTGCTCACTGTAGAGTACATGAGAACCTTGGCATCTCCCGGTAAGACTTGTTCCTATACATACTCAAGAAAAAATATTAGAGAATCGAGGGGTGGCTTTCTAACCCTTTATTCATCAAAACTTAAAAAATTCAACTATTGCTTAAAAAGAAAATTTTGCATTTTTTCAAAAACTTCTAACTAACATATAATGACTCAAGAAAATGCATCATAGCTCCTATGCAGAAATGCAAGGAACACAAAATGAAATGAAAATGCAACTACTCTACCATGACATGAATATGAAGGATGTGATATAAATGCAATGCAGAATTCAAAATGGCATACCTAATTATTTAGGGCCCAGAGAGATCAGGTTTCGTAATGTAGGTTCAGAGGATAGACCCATCAATTGGTAATGGAATCTTCCTCCCATCCATGGAAGATAAATAGTAAGTACCCTTATCTAAATTATTCTTGATGACATAAGGGCCAAGTGACATAATTTCACTCTTGATGTCATACTTCGACTTTCCCTTCGCTTTATCCCACATGAGTGCAAGGCTTCCTTCATCAAATTAAACATAAGGTGTGTCTTCAATGTAGGGTTGTGTAGGTGGATCTGCCTCAACCATGGACTTGATATCCTATTATCTCTCTTTGTCTTTCTTATATTCATCCTTCTTGAGTATCTTGATGGACCCTAGATCTTTTCCTTGGTATTCTGAAATATTCTCCTTATATTTGTCCATCTTAGGAAGTGATTCATTAATACAATATTATTGTGCAAAAGGTAAGTCCCAAGAATCATACTCTATGATTTGAGGTGCCACATCATACTCGCCATCACTCCAGTAGTCTGGGATATTCATATCTACTATGTCATTCTTCACAACATGTTAATTGTATAAAATCTTGAATGTCCCATCCCCCATAGGAATATCTGCATTAGTGAGTTCCATACTAAGAAAACCCCCAAGGGTATCAAACCAACTTCTTGACAAGATCATGCCACAAGATTCTAGTAGATAAATCACAATTATATTCATGATGAGGCTGTTGTGGGGGAAGGCTTGCAAGTATACCTCCACATATTCTATGAGACCATACACTTTGACCTTCTTTGAATCAATACCAAAAACGTTCCCATAAGGTCAAGTTGTCTTCAAACCAAGTTGTTTCATGACCTTTAGGGACATTACATTTGTTGAAGATCCAAAATCCAACATACAAGTATTCAAACAAAAACCATTAATTCCAAAGGAAAGATAAAAAGGAGGTTTGTACTCTCCCTAGCTCCATGATACATAGAATTTAGGATCATTGGAGGATCTCCTACCTCATCGTGTATCTCTAATTTCTTAAAACATTATCTTCTTACGGAAGGAATAATTCACATCTATACCACAAGTACCAACATATTCATCCTTCCCATTATGCTTGATACATCTATATTCATGCGAAGAACCTCATCTGTTGGTGTAGGCTGTGGGAGCAAGTCACAAATTAGAGGTGGAGGAAGTGGAGGCACTTCCTTCATTGGTAGAGTTGGTGGGACTGACACTTTGTTTATTCTTGAGTA
This sequence comes from Picea mariana, assembly GCA_032191745.1. Lineage (NCBI taxonomy): Eukaryota > Viridiplantae > Streptophyta > Pinopsida > Pinales > Pinaceae > Picea > Picea mariana. Next base: position 68,514 of record JASDQU010438908.1, on the reverse strand, counting down.
TTTCAAGATTTCCTTTTTCCTCAACTTGTCATTTAAGCCTTCATCCATTTGGTTCAATACCTCCAACCAAGCTTGTATAGATGTTTGCTTTCTTATTTCCTCAAGTTGTTCCTCTATGATATCAATGTAATCATCACCCTAGAGGGAAAAATATGTGCCAATGAAGTTTAACTTTTCCATAGGGCCTAAATATTCTTCTTCCCTCTATCTCGGACACTCATTTTCAAAATGAGATTCCTGGAAAGGAAAACACCATGGTGATCCCTCCATGATGACCATCCCAATAGGATTCAAATTTTCAGGTGTCTTTGCCTCTTGATGTGGTATTGGTTTCCAACCCATGTTTTCCTTCTATTTTCTAATAAACTAAGGTATTAGAGCAGAATGATGCCTCTCCAATATTTTCAACCTGTTCATGATTTGATTCTGACTCTAGATAAACTAGACATTCATTTCATCAAACATTTAAGCCAAGAGTGTGACTAGATCCTATAAACTACTAGTTGAAGTTTTCGTCTTTGCTTTCGTTCTAGCACGAGGGAATTGCAAAGGCTCAATATTTGAGCTTATACGTTGATCTTCAATCTGCGCACTATACTCTTTTTCCTTTGCCAAATTCTTGGGCATCTTTTCTATTAAGATAAAACCAAATTGTCCTTCAAAATCATTCAAGTAAAGAAGAAGAACGCCTTCCTCTGGCGGGCACAAGTCCTTCAGGATATGACTACGCAAGTTGTCAAATATGGCATCAAATTCCTTCAATGTTTCATTCTCTTTCTTCTTAATTTGGTTGAATTACGTCAATAGAATTATATTTTCCTTCTTTGTTTTCCATCTACCTTTGAACAACTTATCGAAAACTTCATAAGTTTGTAAGTGATTGTCGGGAAATACTTTGAACCACTTCTTAGTATCTTCATCAAGAGATATAGCTAGTAGCTTCATTGCAACATCTTCATGTTCTATACCAGTTTCTTCCATATCCACACCAATAGAGTCAATATGCTCTTCATGCATAAAAACATTATTCCCAATGAACTTTGGCAACCACTTGTGAGACTCTTTGAGCTTGGTGTTGGGAAAACCAGGGATGGTGGCCATATTCAATGGCTTGTAAAGGCTTCCAAAACAAGAACAAGCCATTGGAGAGAGGGGAAGGTTTCCTTGAAACAATTTTTTGACAACGAGAGAGTTATGAGGAGGCCTTCTTCGATAATCTTGGAAGGCTTGAACCTTCCTTGGGGAAGTGTCTTTTGAAAAGACAGGTTCTTAGGTTGTGTAGTCACCAGATTAACTTTATGAGAAGCTCATGAAAAGTGGAAAGGGAACTTCCATCAAATGGAGTTTCCATGCAATCTAGTTAAATTCTTTGGGATATACTTTCCAAGTGCAATTATGGGTAAGAAAGGATTCAAAATCCTCCTTGGAAATGGCGCGAAAAATGTTATTGCATAATTTGTAGTTTGGGAAAAGCCCAACCCAAAACAAAGTGTGTGACACAACTGGGAACACCTATCACTGTCACCTCAATAGATGTCCCCCTCGTTTTAGTGAATGACAAGTCCAACACAAGGGAGGCTTCCCGAGTGACCCTAGGGGGATTGCAAGGGTAGAAGGAAGGAGCTAGAAGGACACCCGTATAGGTCAAGGTCAAGGTGAGACTTGAGGCTTGCTAAAAGAGTATTTGGAGTTGGTAAATGGTTTCCAAGGTTGTGTACCTACAAAAGAGCATTATATTAACCAAACAAAACAATATATGATGATAAAAGCCTCAAAACCAATGGGGAATCAACAAGAAACCTTGATGTCCCAAAAATGCAATAGTATGGAAATATATATCAGCAATGAATAAATTATAATAGCTTCAAGTTAAAGCATCAAAATCAAGTGTATGATGTTGGAAGATAAATCTTGAAAATAACACACACTTTTCAAATGATTAGACCAAGACTTTGATGACAAATAGGGGTTGTTAATGAATGTTATCAACAAGTATTTATGATAACCCAATGACTGTAGAAAAGTATTCTACATTAGAAAGTTCTATCCACTAAAATAAGCAATTAAGCCACCAAAATATCACATCTTACAAGTATATTTTAGCAGTAGAAAATTTGTAAAAGAGTAAGAGAGAACGTGTTTTCTACAACCCTAATGGATCTAGATTAATGTTTATTAAAATAGTTCAATCACTTGGCAAATCAAGAATCCCCTAGTTAAAGCATGTAAAATTTAGATCCAACCTTAAACAATTCAATCTCTTTAAATTCGTCTTTACCATTGCAACAATATTCAATCTCCATTGCAAAGATTAGTGTCTTATCTATTGGGTAATGGAGTATCTTTCTTTGATCTAGGTTTTAGAAATATTCTAGGTGTGTTATCCAGTTTACTCGCTAGAGAATAATAACCTTAGCAAGGTATTGCTACAAGGGTGTAATCCTTTTTACTCCTTGTGTCATTCCTTAAGCCTTTTCAATAACAATAAAAGGAAATTCCTTGATGGAGGGTGTATTCCATTATACTCCTCCAAGGGTTTGACAAAATAACCTTGAAATCAAGAAGAAACACACAAAATTGCAGAAATTTCTTACCTAATCCAAGAGATAACATGCAAAACCCTTAATTATCAAAGATATTCCACCAAATTTCCAAGAACAAGCATCAAGAGAAGGTGCTAGCCTTTATTCCACCAATAGACGAGTGTTCCATCCATTTTAGACAAGAGAAAAGAGAGGGAATTTCCCAAGGAGGGAAAAAAATTCATTTCAAGAGTTATGTAATTCTCAAGTGATGAGATGTTAAAATGAAAAAGAGGTGGCCTCTATTTATATGAGACCATCTAAACCAATTTGTCCACATTAAATTTTCAACAACAAATTAAAAGAGGCTTGACCCCCTTTATTTTCCTTTACAACTTACAAATATAAAATTTACATAAAGCAAAACCCTCAAAAGGGTGACGTCATGCTCTAGAAGAGTGACGTTGAACCTCAAGGTGAGACGTTGAGCCTCAAAATGTGAATCATTGGCCCTCCAAAATCCATGTGTCAAACTCTCATGTGCTATAGTGTCATTCCTTGCATCTCCATCCTCCATCCCAATTCACATCACCCATGGAACCATCAATCCCATCAAAACCCTACACTCCAAATGAATTCAAGGGCTTATAAGGTGACATCTTAGACCTCCAAAGGCCAACGTCTAGGTGAAAAGGGATATGATGTCATCCTTGAATGTTTTCAAAGTGCCTCCAAAGGAAACGGTTCCTATCCTTTTCACCCAAAGGCTCTGGGGTGCTCTGCCCATGTTGTGGGGTATGTCGTCCATCCTAGGGGTTCTCAACCCCTCATGAAGTTCAAAATGGAATAATTCCTCCATGGAAATATTTCACCTGGAAAGTTCCTACAAAAACAAACAAGTGCGCCCTCCAGGGGGTCAATAAACCCAAGAACCAAAAATATGAGGAAACGAAAGGGAAGAGGTGTGGAAAGTGACAAGTATGTGCGGGAATGGTACGATGACCTTTCAAGGAGAGCCCCTCGATAACAACCCTTTCACCAAGGGTGACCCACTTACTAGGAAACCATGTCAACCACCAAGGTAAAATGAGGCAAAAGGTATAATTTCCAAGAAAAAGTTTTCATAATCAAGAAAGGACTCTTTCCAACATGCTCAAATGATTCAATTATTAAAGTGACACTTACCACGAGATCGGACTTGTTACCTCATGAAGCAAGACATGTTGTCCCTTTTTGGCCATTGCTGGTGCGGTGGATGTTGTTTTTGTCGATCAATGGTGATGTGTGGTGAGAGGAGGGGATTTGTCTGCTCATCTGGCTCTTGACACTCCATGTCGTCAACCTGTGGGCCTCGAGACATCATCTCCTTAGTTACCCCTAGCCTAGGGAGGGTAATAGACACCAAATAACTCCAGGCCACGAATCATTAACATGTTTCCTAACATCCAAGGAAGACAATCTCTTATCCAAATAGAAGTAGTTCTAGGTCTTACTCCAATACCATTGTATATGGTGTGTGTGTGTGTATATATTAATGCTTGGTATTATTTTCTTAAATTTTCTATTATTATATTAATAATTTTGTGTTTTTTATATTTTGATTATAAGAACAAATGTTACACTTATCATCCATATTAGAGTGTTATTTTTTTTATTATATTGGGTCAAACTATACTACATGTCAACTACATGTCAACTTAGCATTGGGGATAGACATTACACCTATTTCTCATACTAGTTGTAAAATGCACCTTGTTTCTCTTTGTGCAATAAGGAAAATGTGAGAAAGATGGTAGAGTTGAGTAAGCAAATAATTACAAAAGGGGTATTTGTGTCATCGAAACAATTCCAAGACATGTATAATAAATATATTCAACTTATGTTCCTGAGGTGTAGGACAGTCGATGATGGAGTGTGTTGTTAAGGCACTCCGTGACGTTAAAGTCACCGGTTCGAAACTTGCGGGGACAAAAAATCCATCCATGTTAAGGGTCGGTGTGGCTCAGGCCGGGTGCGATCCCCGGGTGATTTTGACGGCTTAGATGACCCTGAGTCACGGTTTCTTAGCCATGGGTTAGTCCCACAAGTCATAGACAAACTA
>JASDQU010438908.1:30605-40701 GCA_032191745.1 Picea mariana | reverse complement strand
TACACAAAATAAATCCCCCTGTATGACATGGACCCTTCTTAGAAGACACCCTTCTCCTAGAAGCCTCCCACTTTTGATCATCCTTCTTGACCATCTCAACCCATGAAACCTTCTGAATTGTCTTGGAAGACTCCTCTCTCCCACCTGAACCTGAAGGTAGACTTCCTCTGGATGATTGGCTCTCTCTTTGAGCTTGTTGAATCCCTTTGAAGTTTGACTCCCTCTAATTATGCACAACCTTCGAAGGTACCTACTCCGTGTTTTCTACCACTCTGTTGATTTCCATTGCTCACATATACTGGCCCTTTATCATGTACAATTTTCTATCTCTAACTCCGAGAAAATTTGTTGTGTCTGAGCTAGATCCTATGGGTTTGATCATCATGTGTTCATCTTAGAATACTATGTCAAATCCATTCTTTTCAATCCTTGATATAGATATCACACTTCTCCTTAGATTTTGCACCCATAACACATTTATCACTCTCAACACATCTCATGACCCCATTCAGAATGACATTGTTCTACATTCATGCATTGCATGCTTGGTCCCCATACCAAGTTCCACATACATATCTGATTCAAACTCTGTGAATCTCTTGAATAAATCCCATGCTCCTGTCATATAACATGTGGCTCCACTATCCATAAACCAAGTCCCACTACCATAAAATTTAATAGAAAAGGAGGAGACCAATAAGAACTCCCTCTGAATCTTGTCTGCAACCTCATCCACCTCAACTAATGATACTTGTTTCTTCCCTTCCCCTCTCTTCCATTGTGGACACTATGAATCATAGTGACCTAGAATATGAAAAGAAAAACACTTGACCTTTATAAGGAACTTCTTCTTTCTCTATTATGGAGATGCCTCTCTCCTTGGAGAATTGTTTCTTATACCCTTTCTAGTGTGTGCAACTATAGATAGGTTCCCAACATTGATACCACTCTCCTTTCCATTCTTGGACTCTATCTGAGCCTCCTCCTAGATGCAATCAATCCACAATCTATCAAATGCCGGAAACTTCTATTGTCCACAAATCCCTTGCAAAAATGGTTCCCAAGACCCGAGAAAACCATTCAATGCCAAATTCACCAACTCTATTTCATCAACTGCCTCACCAATGGTTACAAGTTGATCATGAATCTGAGGTATCCTCATGAGGTAGCTATCAAATGTTTCTGATTTGGGCATCTCAACAGATCAGAGATAGTGCCTCAAAATGAACTTCCAACTTGTATTCCTGATTTGGTACAATCCCACCAAAGCATCATACATATCCTTTATCGTCTTCTTCTCATAAATATGAGGAATTAAGTGATCCTTCATAGAATCCAACAATGCCACCTTGTCCTTCACTTCCCTCTTCCTATGGGCTGCCAATTCCTGTGGATCGTTGGGGTCTGAAATCACCATGTCAACATAATATTTGAGATCATTCTCTTCAAAGAGAAAAAGGAGCCTAGCCTTTCAGGCCTGGAAATTAGTGGCCCCATCCAACCTTCCCTCCACTCTAAGAGTTCTCACCATTGTGACATGCTCTAAACAAAAACAATTTGTAGCAACAAAAAATATGCAGCTACTTGTGTCTCAAGAGATGAATCCCTCTCTCTCTAGAGCCTATGCTTTGATCCCATGTCAAAATTTTCAAGGGAAATCAATGCACTCAATTTCAATTTTTAAAATTACTTCCAAGTGACTTCAAACAATAAACTAGCGATGATATCACTGAATAATTTTACACTGAAATTATGACAAAAAATTATAGCAAAAGCACAAAAGATCAAAGAGAAAATACTCCATGTAAAAAAGACACAAAATTTATGTTCTGTAAAATCTTTTGATTGAGAATTCCGAGGACAAAAATAGTCCCTCAACAAAATTATAGCTTTTAGAAAATTCTGAAAAGCCCCTTCCAACTTGCAAACCTATTGTATGACATGTTGACATCACATGTACCACTGTTGATGTCACCTATACGAACTATTGACGTCACCTATATCAATTGTAGGGATTACTTACATCACTTGTACAGACCATACAGATTGATGATGCCACATGTTTTTGTTGCTACTCTCACACATGTGAGCTCACATGTGCGACCTCTCTCTCTTGGATGAAAAATTTAGAAAATAATAACATAAAACCCAAGATAGATTTTCCAAAGTGAAGAATTTACTTGCTAAAATTTTTCCTCCCAATCTCCTTGGCACAAGTGCTCACTCACTTATGTCAACTCCATAATATCACAATGAGATGTCACAATGTTTCCTCACATTGCCTCTCCTTTTATGGGATTCTAATGAGTGAGCTTAGGAACCCCTTATAAACTCAACATTAAATTAGAATTGTGTATTCCTCCATGTGGGTGTGAAGCCCCAACCAAGCCTCAAATCAATATACAAGGTGTTTTCACAAAAATGAAAAATTCAATGTGAGTGCCAACAAATATTCCCACATGCCTGATACCAAGGGAAATTTGGTAATACCTATCGATGCTACAAAACATCATCATTTGGTAGGAGAGAAAATATGCCCCCTTATGGATTGTTATCCCCATTTTGTGGATAACTAAGGAGATGATATCTTGAGGCCCTCGGGTTGCAAACATGGAGTAGCGAGAGACCACATGACTAGCAGTGTCCACTTGCACATATAGAAGCCCACTCTATCACCACATTATGATCCATTGTCAACACATTCACCACACTAGCTAGCTTCTGGAAGGAATATAGGTCTTGCTCCATACGGTGCAATTTAGGTATTGTGGTAGGTAATCACCGTAATATTTGAGGAATTTAAACATGTTGTATTTAAGTTGCTTTTGATTACAGAACGAATGCTTGGACATTATGATTTTGACCCTGTTTCACCTTGGTGAGTGTCATAGATTTCCTAGTAAGTGGACAACCTTTGGGGAACGTTTGTGACTGGGGGTCCCTTGAGGGGTTGTCGTACCATTTTCGACCATAATTACCACTTTTTTCTCATTACATTCCCATCATATTTCCCTCTTCTAGGACCTTCGACTTTAGTGACCCAACAAGGGGATGTACCTCATTTCATCAGAAGAAGGGGTTGAAGGCCCAGGGGGATGGTTGCTATAAAAATATAAGAGCCTAAAATAAACCTTCTGTATGCTCGCCCAGATAGCTCTTGAGCATAATGAACTACTTCTATTAAATAATTGAAGACCTAAACAATATCAAACACATAACAAATATCTCGCTTGAACATAAGACTAACACAAGTGCCTTAAAACACTTTACATGGTTACCCCTATGGCACTTTGTGGACCTCTTGATTCAAGTGACACTATGTTACTACCCCCCAAGCTAATCGATTCACTCTTGGGAGTTTAGACGTGTTTGTATCATTAATTAATTAATAAATGACAATAAATGGGCTTGGAAAAAGGTTGCATTGAGGAAGAAGGTGCAACACACCCCCTACAAAGAAACTCATAAATGAGATAATGGGAGCCCTTGTATGTCATGAAACTCATTGAACTATGAATTATAAACCCCTATCCACATCATCATCCACTACATAAACTTGAAAGGCCATCCTTGGGAACATCCCCTACTTGAGGGTTTTGGCCTACCCAATATGACTATTATGACACCCCTCCCATACCTAAACTTGGTCAATTGTATAGGGTATTGGAGCATTTGTTTGATTTGATGAGGTAATTTCCATGCACATGTTTAGGTTCCTTTCTTATTATATGTGGTTTACACTTGTCATGATATCTTTGACTTTAGATCTTTGGAGGGTGTACCCTTTTGTTTTGCAACACCTTGCTTGGTGGCCAGTTTTGGGACAACAAGCCTAGCTTGGGCATCCATGGGGAAAGAATCCCACATGTTGGATGTTATAGGCCCGCACACAAGATCACAAAAACATGCCTTTGGAGGCTTACATGGCATCATCGAGGATCTTACCCAACCCTTATCACCCAATCGACTTGCCTATGAGAGGCAAAACGTCACTTCTTGAGGCTTGACGTCATGCTTGATGGGGTTTGGTGGTGATCGATTTATTGCACATTGAAACTAGGCATGATTTAACCAAAGGAGACATGGATTGACCCTAGCACATGAAGATGATGCCCAAGGATCCCCAACAACCTATTTCTCCTTCTCCAATGACTTGGAAAAGTGTAAAAACGTCCCCTAAAGGGGTGACATCATCTTACTTTTAGGGTTTATAATGTGTTAAAGTGAAAAATAAATAGTATTATTTGATTCAAAGGGTAAGATAAGGGTTTTTGACCCCTTATCTTATGCTTTAGCCTTGCTAAGTGGAAAAACTATGTGTTAGACATTTTGTATAAATAGAGATCATGTGAATCTCTTTTCATAACCTAACTCTCCCATTTGTAGAAGTACTTGGCTGAAAGTTTCGCTATTCTTGGGAATTATGGTGCTTTTCTCTTGTGAAAATGTATTTTGGTACATCTCTTGGTGAATGGATGAGGATAAGTGATGCACACCTCTTGTATGAATGTTCTCTTGATTCTTATGGTGAATTTGCTTGGTGAAACTAGGGTTTGATCTCTCTCTCTCTTGGAATTGGTAAGGAAAAATATTCATTGTTAGTTATTTATTTCTCTTTATTATTTATGGTTGTTTGAAACCCTAGGAGGATTATGTTGGATACACCCTCCATTAATTTTCATCTAATTTTCTAGAGTTTACAAGTTATTTTACAAGGGTTGCTAGGAGGAATACAAGTGTGTATACCCTCTTAGATTTGCCCCAAGTTTAATTGGCATACCCTAGGAAGTAAAAGGGATTACACCCCTAGGGTCTTTGTTGATTTAACTTGTTATTGTAAGACTCCATTTACCCAATTTTAAAGGCACTAATCTAAATCTTTTTCATTCGAGAAATAAAATAGTGCATTGGGAAACATGATTTTTGGTCATTTCAACTTTTTGCAATTTGGGTTTTGTTCCTTGTGCTTAGAGCGCATCTTACACTAGAGCATCCCCTCTAAAGGGATTTTTCTTCTTGTTGTTATAGAATTTCATCTTCAACCATTATGGCTACAAAAACTCTAACACTCTTTAACTTATATTTTGTTTTTCAACCGTCAGAATTAGCTAAGAGTTTGTCACTTTTATCTACTTGGTCTAGCACAACTTTTGGGTTGATTCTTTGTGAGTTTTGGTGGTTAAATTTATTGTTGTAACAACAAGTTTGCTACAGCCACAAGGCTGAAAAATATTTCTGCAAACACCTTTTATTACAACCTTCTTTCATTGATAAAGTCTAATTCTATCTTACTTTAGTTGATCTCATTGTTTCTAGTTTATCTCTTTCTCTTTCAACTAGACTGTTAGCAACTTGTTTTGCAGCATTCATCATCATTTTTATTGCCGATATATACTATTACTAATTTCTTCAATTATGGACGACAATCTTAACTTGATTTTCCATCATATACTTGGGTTTGTATCGTTGTTTTCCTTGTCTCTTGGGAAGGTACAATCGACTTTTGCAAGGTCTACTACTTCTTGGAAACCTTTGGCTACCACCAAGACCTTACTCAAGCCCTTCTTCACACATAGAAACTTGACCTATAGGGGCATCTATTCATATATCACACTTTCCATCTCATTTCTCCCTAGGGTCACCGAGATTTCCCCCTTGAGATAACCACTTCACCTCTAAAGTGACGGGAATACCTGCCTAAGGTGACAATGGGTAGGTGTTCTCAAATTTGTCTCCATTTGGTGGTTTGGTTGGGATTTTCCCAACCTACAACTTGTGAGATAACATTTTTGCACCATTTTCGGGGAGGATTTTGAATCCTCTTCTGAACCCTAATGAAACTTTGGAAATCTATCCCAAAGGATTTTCCCTAGATTTCCTAGCAACTCCACCTAAGGGAATTTCTATTTTCACCTTTTGATGAACCCTTCTTGAAGCTCATATAGTGACTCCACCTTCCTAGAACCCTTCCTTATCTAAGCCTTTTCCCCTAGGGAGGTTCAAACCTTCTAAGGTATACCAAAGACGGCCTCCCCTCAAGTCTTTCATTGTCAAAAGCCTCTTCCATGGTACCCTTCCCCTTGCTCCAATGGCTCACCCTTGGAAAAAATACCTTTACAAACCCCTTAGCATGGCCACCATCACAGGATACAAAAACAAAATTCCAAAAGAGTCAAACAAGTGGTTGCCAAAGTTCCCAGGAAACAATGTAGTGATTGTTGAAGATCATATTTACACCATAGGCCATGACATGGATAATGAAAAATTTGAGCATGAGGTTATTGGCTTCATCATTGACTGAAGAAGCTATAGGATGGTTTAGAGGCCTTTTGAGTAATCACCTCGCATCTTATGAATATTTTTCCAAGTTATTTAAGAGAATATGGTAAACGAAGAAATACAATGTGATGATTGTAAATCAATTCAATCAGATACAGAAGAAGGATAATAAATCAATGAGCGAGTTTGACACCATATTCGATAGATTATATAGTCATATCCCGACAAACTTCCGTCCTACCACTACAACAATTTTCCTCCAATATGTAAATTCTTTTGATGGGAAGTTTCATTTTATTCTGAAGGATAAGAAGCCCACTTCTTTGGTAGAAGCCAAAGAGTACAGTGCAGAGATTGAATAAAATATCCTTGACTCGAAGGTAGTTCCTTTTCAGTATCCTCGTGTCAAGGTAGAAGAAAAGACTAAATCTTTCAGTAGCAGTGCTTCTGATCCAATTTCCCTCTTGACTCAGAATATAGATCAGATGAGTACCCAATTTGTTCAAGCACAGAATCAGATCATGGATCATTTGACTAATGTGGAGAGAAATCAATCTACCTCCAGACCTCAATTTTCCAGACAGCAGAGAGATGCCACAGGTTGGAAACAAATGCATTAATAAGAGGCAAAGTCCCATGATACTTTGAAACTAAACATCATATATGAAGAAATAAAATTCACAATGGAGCTTGAAGAGAATGATAGCATCCCCTTTCTAGATGTTCTTATCAACAGGAGAAGCAATGGAGATCTAGGACATGCGGTTTATAGAAATAAGATCCACACAGATAACTATCTCCATGCCAAGTCCCATCACCACCCCAACCAGAAACTAGGTGTCCTAAAAAATTTAACCACGAGAGCCATAAGAATCTCTGATGAATCCCACCTAGATAAAGAAACTAATCACCTTACCAAGACTTTTAAAAACATAGGTTATAAACACAAAGACATTAAGAATGCAATAAACAGAGACTTAGAAAAAACCCGCGATAATCCCAACGTCCCGAAAGACCAGAACCCTAATAGAGATGCCTACCTTCCTTACATCAAAGGAGTGACCGATAGGATTGCAAGAGTCCTCAGCAAAACAGAGATTAAGACCTCATTCAAACCACTTGAAACCATCAAACATAATATGAGATCCTTCAAAGACAAACTTGACCCTCACAAAGGCAAAGGTATATACAAAATACAGTGCTCATGCGGAAAATGCTACATCAGTGAAATCGGCCTCTCCTTCCAGATCAGGATAAAAGAGCATGGAGCTGACATTAAGAATGAACGCATCCGCACCTCTTCCCTAGATGAACACTCCCTTACAACTAAACACCATGTCCTCCTAGAAGACACCAAAATCCTCACCAAAGAAAATCACCTCTTTAAAAGACGTATTAGAGAAGCTATTGAGATCTGAAAACACCTTGATAACCTAAACAAAGATAATGGGCTAGAATTAAGCGAAAATTGGCTCCCCTTGATTCATAAGAATAATAATAACTAGCACTATTTTAGAAAAACAATCTAATACTAAAAATAACCCTACCTAATTAATAAGCATACCCTAATAAATTACACTTATTAAAATTAACCTTCTTAACAAAACTATCAAATGAAAATTCATAAGTAAAATCATAAACTATAATCAACATAATTTAGGATCTAATACTAAATAATTAATCCTAATTGATAATCATACCCTAACAAATGAATGACACATATTAAATTAAACATTCCTAATGAGACTATCCATCGTACCCTCATTATAAAACCAATGAAACATTATTTTCGTCATAATCCAGATAAGCTTAATAAATTAACCCTAATAGACTTAAAACCTATAGCATATTAAATAAAAAAACATTGAATTAATAATAAGACTACCAAATGAACCCTCATTATTAAAACAATAATATAATCATAATTTAGATAAGCTTAATAAAACTAACCCTAATAGACTCTTTAATGGACTTAATACCTAGAATCTATTAACACAGTTAGTTAAATTAATTAAAAAAACATTGAATTAATAATAAACCCTAAAAAAGATTAAAACAAGAATAAATTTAAAAAATTTAAATAAACCTAGCCGACACCTTAGTTTCCTTTCACATTTAGTATTGTATACCATCTCTTCTCTTCATTTTGAATCTAGGCTTCATGTCCTGAAGATGGATCCTGATTTGGATTCGAAACGTTGACGATCTATTGACAAAATTTTGGCTAATCCGATCACTTCTGAAAATCCCAACCACAAAAATCTGATTAATCGGATTATTTCCCTATATGGTAGGGAGACTCTGAATGAAAATCGCATTTTAGAAAAGCTCAAGGTTAAAATAAAGAGGAGAGTGGAAGATTTGGAATTTCTTAAGAAATGTAGGGATGAAAACATACTACCCAAATTCGCGCAGATCCAACACAGGGCAAGAACAAATGGAACAACGTGGACTTCTTCAGACTAGGTTTATTCATTGTTCGAGGATAAATTAAGAAGAATGGGTTTATTCTGGAAAAAGTTTCCAAAAACACACTCAGAATCCACTTAAAATTGGCACAAATCATCATGCTCGAATTATGGAAAACATGGAACGCCATTGCAACCATTGAAGCAGACAGATCTTACACACAGGCTCACAACAGACAAACCTTGAAACTGGAATGGTTACTCAATGGGAATAACAGTAGTAATAATGGCACTAGCGTGAATAACAACAACAATAATGAAACTCGTGCGAATATTGTTTTGAACCTTTCTGCACGCACATTGAACAGAACTGAGCTAAGCGTTTTAAAAAAGGGACTTAATTTTGTTGTCTCCCCGACCTCCATTCCCATTGAAAACATCATATGATGCATGGAAGATAGTATACAAAACCTCAACGATGAAGACAAGGATCTCATACGACAAGATTGCTCTGTTAACTTATGCAAAGCCAAACCTTTGAAGAGCAACATTAGTGAAGAAGAGCGCTCAGCCTTAAAGGACCTAAGGAATGATGAGAACTTAGTGATTCTCAAGGTAGAAAAATGTGGCACTACTGTCCTTATGTAACTTAGTGATTACAATAGGAAAATGAATGAACACCTTTCCCAGAGTGGTAGCTATAGGAAACTTAGCTGCCATCCCATTAAGAAAATTCTAAGGAAAGTAAAGAAATCCATCAACAGTTCCAACCTAGACGAGAAAACTAAAAAAGGTTTAACCCCCAACAACGAGATCACCCCAAGAATCTACGGTCTACTGAAAATTCACAGAACAGATATTCCTCTCATACCCATAGTGAATACCTTAGGCTCACCAACCTATGAGCTAGCTAAACATGTAGCTAAGATCCTTAGCCCCTTGGTAGGTCACACTGACTCTTTCATAAAAGACTCCAATGAATTCATTAAAATCATTAAAAATGAAAAAGTAAGGCCTCAAGACACCCTCATAAGTTTTGATGTAGTTTTGTAATATACTAGATATAAAAAGTATGCAGAACAGAAATAAAATGCTAGAAATGGCAGAATAACAGTAATATAACCAACATAATCTCCACAATAACACCGAAATGATATAAGAATAACAACAAAAATAGCACTTTGATTTAGAAAGAAGTGTTCATGGGCCTCTTCGAGGGGGAAACCTCCAGTCAAGCAATGCTCTGTTACAATAATCTCCAAGCTAGGGTTTTCATACCCTCGACCCTTATTTATACTAAATATGTCTATCAAGAGAAGCATCTAGAGGAAGATCCTTCTAGAAGCGGAAGCTTCTATTAGGTCTTCTTACATCCGCCTTATTCTATTTTATTGAAAGGCCTTATTAAT
>JASDQU010438908.1:12619-25309 GCA_032191745.1 Picea mariana | reverse complement strand
GTAGTCAGGTGGCCGATCGGTTTATCTAAAGAGGGCTTCAGGAAATCTAGGTCGATCCGTACACAGGTGTTTTCTGATGCGCTACCACTCAAAGGGGTACCAACATGGATTACAAGGGTGCCCAACAGATGTGTGCTTAAGAACCACTTGTATTTCCTGCATGTATGATTCCCTCAAACGTGGGTTTATGCATGTAACGACGGATCTCTATGACTTAAAGATGTCAGAATACATCTCTATCCTGAAAAAAAATTCCCACAATTTCTGCCAAGGAAAGTGCTCTGATACCACTTGTAATATACCAGATATAAAAAGTATGCAAAACATAAATAAAATGCTAGAAATGGCAGAATAACAGTAATATAACCAGCATAATCTCCACAATAACACTAAAATGATATAAGAATAACAACATAAATAGAACTTTGATTCAGAAATCAATGTTCACGGGCCTCTTCGAGGGGGAAACCTCCAGTTGAGCAGTGCTCTGTTACAATAATCTCCAAGCTAGGGTTTTCATACCTTTGACCCTTATTTATACTAAATATGTCTATCAAGAGAACCATCTAGAGGAAGATCCTTCTAGAAGCGGAAGCTTCTATTAGGTCTTCTTACATCCGCTTTATTCTATTTTATTGAAAGGCCTTATTAATATTGACCTTTATTACATCCGAATATATTGATCTACCTAGGTGCGGGTTAGGACCCTAACAAGTTTCCCTCTTCACCAAGATCCCTTTAGATGAAGCTATCCAAATTGTCAAACAAGTCACTAATCCAGAAACGGCAAACCTAGATGAAGTCTGTTTGCACTCCACCTTCTTTAGTTACCAAGGAGATTTCTATGAACAAACCAGCGGCGTATCAATAGGATCCCCATTGTCCCCCATTGTTGCCAACCTTTTCATGGAGAATTTTGAAAAGAAGGCCTTGGAATCCTTCCCCCTTAAACCATTGAGATGGAAAATATTTTTTGATGACACTAATGTTCTCTAGCCCCACGAGAAAGAAGAATTACAAAATTTCTTTCAACACCTAAATAGCATATCCGAAGAAATAAAATTCAAAATGGAGCTTGAAGAGAATGATAGCATCCCCTTTCTAGATGTTCTTATCAACGAGAGAAGAAATGGGGATCTAGGACATGCGGTTTATAGAAAAAAACCCATAGAGAGAACTATCTCCATGCCAACTCCCATCACCACCCCAACCAGAAACTAGGTGTCCTAAAAACTTTAGCCACGAGAGCCATAAGAATCTCTGATGAAGCCCACCTAGATAAAGAAACTGATCACCTTACTAAGACTTTTTAAAACATAGGTTATAAACACAAAGAAATTAAGAATGCAATAAACAAAGCCTTAGAAAAAACCCACGATAATCCCAACGTCTCGAAAGACCAAAACCCTAATAGAGATACCTACCTTCCTTACATCAAAGGAGTGACCGATAGGATTGCAAGAGTCCTTAGGAAAAAAGAGATTAATACCTCCTTCAAACCACTTGAAACCATCAAACATAATATGAGATTCGTCAAAGACAAACTTGACCCTCACAAAGGCAAAGGTATCTACAAAATAGAGTGCTCATGCGGAAAATGCTACATCAATGAAACCGACCGCTCCTTCCAGATCAGGATAAAAGAGCATGGGGCTGACATTAAGAATGAATGCATCCACACCTCTTCCCTAGATGAACACTCCCTTACAAATGAACACCATGTCCGCCTAGAAGACACCAAAATCCTCACCAAAGAAAATCACCTCTTTAAAAGACATATTAGAGAAGCTATTGAGGTCCAAAAACACCCTGATAACCTAAACAGAGATAATGGGCTAGAATTAAGCGAAACTTGGCTCCCCTTGATTCATAAGAATAATAATAACTAGCACTATTTTAGAAAAACAATCTAATACTAAAAATAACCCTACCTAATTAATAAGCATACCCTAATAAATTACACTTATTAAAATTAACCTTCTTAACAAAACTATCAAATGAAAATTCATAAGTAAAAACATAAATTATGATCAACATAATTTAGGATCTAATACTAAATAATTAATCCTAATTAATAATCATACCCTAACAAATGAATGACACTTATTAAATTAAACATTCCTAATGAGACTATCCATTGTACCCTCATTATAAAAACAATGAAACATTATTTTCATCATAATCCAGATAAGATTAATAAATTAACCCTAATAGACTTAAAACCTATAACATATTAAATAAAAAACATTGAATTAATAATAAGACTACCAAATGAACCCTCATTATTAAAACAATAATATAATCATAATTTAGATAAGCTTAATAAAACTAACCCTAATAGACTCTTTAATGGACTTAATACCTGGAATCTATTAACAGAAATAGTTAAATTAATTAAAAAAACATTGAATTAATAACAAACCTTAAAAAAGATTAAATCAAGAATAAATTAAAAAAATTTAAATAAACCTAGCCGATACCCTAGTTTCCTTTAACATTTAGTATTTAGTACCATCTCTTCTCTTCATTTCAAATCCAGGCTTTATGTCCTGAAGATGGATCCTGATTTGGATCCGAAACATCAACGATCTATTGACAAAACTGTGGCTAATCCGATCACTTATGAAAATCCCAACCACATAAATCTCATTAATCACTTTGAAACTAGTTGGGATGGTTGTTACATTATAAGTGTCTTGGTGCCTTTCATGACAGGAGAATCACAGTGAAGATGAGTGTCCTCAACGAGATGAGGATTTTTCTAACAGTATGAATTTCATGGATACGATCTATGCTTTCCAAGAGGAATAAGTCACACAGGAACAGATCAATAAAGCCAGAATATAGGGGGAAAGAGAGGGGATACTATGGGCCTTGAATCAGTTGACTAATGATCAAAAGGAGTTAATAAAGAAGGAGTGTTTTACATACACCCGAAGAAATAAAGATTCAACCCCTCCATCACATCCTGCCACTCCTCCTCCATCTACAGAGAAGGTGGTCCCACCACCTCCACCTACATTACATGAGTTGATTCCTAAGTCAGCCCCCACATATGAGATTCAGTTGAATATAGATGTTGCAACCATGTTTGGAAAGCTAAATATGAAGGTCCCAGTGAGAGAGATGTGCAATATCCCTTATGTAAATAAATGAGTCTTGAAGTTATTATAGGTATCGACTAAGAAAGACGACCCTCCGATCATTTTGAACACCATGTATCACGACAGGAAGAAGGAAAACAATCCTCCTTTATATCGTTCATTAGGAATGAACGACCTCCACTTGAACAACTGTATGCTAGACTCTGGGGCCTCTGTGAATGTCATGTCATTAAATGTGATGGAATATCTTGGCTTGAATACAACCCGATCGTATGGAAATGCATGTGGCATTGATTAAAAAAAGTTCAAGTTTTATGGGTTTTGTGAGGACATTGAGGTCTCCTTGATTGATTTTCCACATATCAACCTCCTCGTGAATATAGTGGTGATCGATGTTACTGATGCCTGGGGGATTTTATTATCAAGGAGTTGGTATGTTTCCCTTGGGGATTTCCTTAGCATGGACCTCATCCATGCACACATTCCCATGGGAGATGGCAGTTTTGAGATATTAAACAGTCGAGAGAAAGCTGACAAGCATGTAATTGATCCCAATGGTCTTGACTACACAATTGAGGATGAGTTTGATGAAGTCCCAAACAACATCGAGTATGATCCACAAGATTTTCCCTTTGTGACGGAGGACTCCATAGACATGTTCCTCCTGAGGAAAAATGGATGAAAAGAGAAACTTGAAAAGTTCCAAGGGAAAGAACTGGGTTCCATCCAAATATTGAAGAAAGAAGATAAAGAACGTGAAGAAGCAATCAAAAGGGTAGTCAATGTAGAACCTCCTTCTTATACATACATTGAGAATATACCTTACACCAATTACAGTGAAGGAAGTCTTGCACTCATGTGGGACAAAAATAAGGGCAAGCCCAAGTATGACCAAAAGGATGATAGCTCATGGCTTTGCCCTTTTATTGTCAAAAAGAAGTCTGACAAAGAAAAGTATTATTTGACAGCTTTGGATGGGAGAAAGATGCCATTACCGGTGAATGGATCTCTTCTCCAGCCTTATGTTCAAGTCACTTGAATTCTTCAGGGCCCAAGCCCCAGGCCCTAGGTAAGTAGGTAGGTCATCTTTCTTTCCTTGAATTTTCATTTTGATTGCTCATGTTAGTTTAGATTCATTTCATATTTCATTTTTCTTTACTTTCTTATTAATTTCATGTTTGGATTAGAAAATTAAAAAAAAAAATGCTCAAATTTTCTTTTCTAGATTAGTTTTCATTTTTGGTTTTCATGTATATGGATGAAGGATGAGCAAAGCCATCCTACTATAGACACATTTTTTATCTTAGTGTATGTAGGCACATGTCTACCAAGAGATGTTGCAGTTCTCATGCACTCTACGATGAGCACATGTCCCCAAGTAAGAGCCAGATGTTATCCCCATTTTGTGGATAACTAAGGAGATGATGTCTCGAGGCCCTCAAGTTGCATGCATGGAGTACCAACACACCACATGACTATCATTGTCCACTTTCACATACATAAGCTCACTCTATCACCACATTATGATCCATTGTCAGTGCATCCACCACACTAGCTAGCTTCAGGAATGCATATGGGTATTGATTCATACAGTACAAGGCAGGTATTGTGGCAGGTAATCACCCTCATAAATGAGGCATTTAAACATGTTGTATTTAAGTTTATTTTTATTATAGAACGCATGCTTGGACATTATACTTTTTACCATGTTTCACCTTGGTGAGTGTCATAGATTTCCTAGTAAGTAGCCAACCTTTAGAGAAGGTTTTTTATTGGTGGTCCCTTGAAGGGTTTTCATACCATTCCCGACCATACTTACCACTTTCTACTCATTACATTCCCATCATATTTCCCTCTTCTAGGCCCTTTGACTCTAGTGACTCAAGAAGGGCATGTAACTCATTTCATGGGAAGAAGGGGTTGAAGGCCCAGGGCGATGGTCGTTGGAAAACGATAAGAGCCTAAAATAAACCTTGTATACGCTCTCCCAGACAAGTCTTGAGAACGATGAACTACTTATCTTAAAGAATTGAATACTTACACTATATCAAAAACATAATAAATACCCCTCTTGAACATAAGACTAACACAAGTGTGTTAAAACACTTCACGTGGTTACCCCTATGGAACTTTGTGGACCTATTGGTTCAAGTGACACTATGTTACTTCCCCCCAAGATAATCGATTCACTATTGGGAGTGAACACATGTTTGGATCATTAATTAAATAATAATTAGCGATAAAGGGGCTTGGAAAAAGGTTGTGTTATCCCCTAGCCTAGGGATAACTAAGGAGATTATATCTCGAGGCCCACAAGTCCTAGACATGGAGTACTGAGAGACATACTAACTTGAGCCTAGCCCTAGAGGGCCCACCTTTATTCTTCGATGCCTCCACCTTGTCAGCAACAACAACATCCATCCCATCAGCCTGCTCCTTTAGCAATAGTGGGTCTTGCTCCATGAGGTAATGAGTCCAGGTATCATAGTATGTGTCCCTCTGATTCTCAAAACATTTGAATATGTGCATTTAATTCTTTTTAATTCTAACATGTTCTTGGACCTTATACCTTTCCACTTGTCAATACCAGGGGAGAATGATAGGATGCTCTAGTAAGTTGGTTCACATAGGGTTTGAGTTTCCACTGGGTGGGTTCATGAAAGGTCATCGTCTGTTCCCACCATACTTACCACTTTCCATCTTTTTCCCTCTCATCCATCCCATACATTGGTTCGGGCATTGGGTTTTACAAGCTAGCAAAGGGTTGTACCTTACCTTTTGGGAAGAAGGGGATAAAGGCCCAGAGGGTAAAAGTAACTGGAAAAAGATAAAATCAAAAAGAACAAAACCTTCAGATGCTTCGCCCAGGGATCACCGAGAAAGAAATAAAAGGATTCTTGGCAAGAAACAGAGGGACCCACAAAATAATAAAATCAAGACCTAGTTGGAGGATAGGGAGTCTCATCATGATCCAGCCTATTAGGTCCATGGGAATGTAGCGATATGACATTACCATTCAGATGGTCACCACACCAGGGTAGTGGCTCTTGGTGGCATATCCAAGAAAAAGGGAGTCTCATCACGAGCCAACCTTTTCATCTCCGTGAAATGTTTGTGGGTAACATTGTCACCATTGGTCACCATGCTAGGGAAGTGTCCCATAACTATTCTCTTGAAATAAAAAGAAATAAGATAAAAAGATAAAAGTCATGAATGGGCTTGGAAACATTTGCATCCATGACAAGGTGCATCTCACCCTCTTTAGAGGCACCCATAGGTAAGCCATACATTCTCTTGTCATCACTGCACCCATTGCTAAGACATCCCTTACCACCTCACCCACTTACATGGCCTGGATTTTTCTTCACCCAGAAACATCCCACATCCAATGAGAACTAGCCCAATAGGACATCCTAACATCCCCTCCAAACCTGGCTTGTAGAATAGCATAACGTCTTTGAGCACTTGTCTGGGAAAAGGGGGTTTTATGCACATGTTTAAATAACTTGATTATTAGATGTGATTAACATTGTTATGATCCTTGTGACTTATGATCCCATGGAGGGAGTACTTGTTGTTTTTGCAGGGCCACACCCGATGGATAGGTACACATGGGGAGATGATTAGTTTGGACGTCCATAGGGATAAAATCCCACCATATGGATGTTGAGACCCAAGTCGGGGGCAGAGACTGATCATAGGTTTGCACCAAAGAGAAAGGAGGACATTCCACCAGAGACAGCCTGACAGGCTTGGACCCAGGGGGGTCTTTCCCTTCTCATTATGATGTAGGCCCTGGAAGGCCCATGACATCACCCATTGTTTTAGACACTTTGGATGCAGTTGTGTGCCAAGTGGCATGTGTGGTTTGATCCAAAGGCCTTAGGAGGCTTAACGTTTTGCTCCTGGAGGCCAAAGTTCCCCTAAAAATGCCCAACATCACCCTAAAAGGGCATGACATCACATTTTATTCTTGATTTAGGATTTTATTATTTAATTTAATGTAAAAATTGGATATTACATGTAAATTGCCCATGTCAACCTTTTTGACCTAATTATGGTCATTGAAACTGTATAAATAAGGGTTTTTTCCCTTGTATTTTTGAGGATATTTCACTCACACTTGGTGAGTTCTGAAATTTGTGCCCTATTTTGGGTTACATGACTGAAATTTAGTGCACACTTGTTGAAGGAGGCTTATGTTGGATTATTTTGGAAATTTTCTTGGTGGAAGTGTTCAACTAGGGTATTGGCTTGATGATTCTTGATGGATGTAAGTAAGATTTCTGCAATTATTCTTCATTGAATGGTTATAGTTATGTTTATCTTGCATTTACATTAAGATTATTAAATTTCTAGCTTAAAACCCTAGGAGGCTAAGCACATGTTATTGTCCTTGCCTTAAGAGATTTCACCTACTAGATTTTACCAAGAAACCAATTTTCTTGAATCTTTTTCTAAGGGCCTTGCCATTGCAACACCCTAGCACATATTGCTTTATCTAAGCTTTCATTACTTCATATTTGAGCCAAAGAAGGAGGAAAACTACTAGGGCCTAGGGTTACCTACACCCTAATAACTATTTCCTCCTTAGGGTTTGGTAGTTGAAGCCTTGGGTTACCAACACTTCAACCATTGACCTCTCTTGTCTTTAGTTATCTTACTATCATCTTTTCCTTCAATATTTGATGCTACTTAAAAGACTCCATTTACCATAAAGGCACTAATCCAAGACTTTCCATCGAGTGATTGAAAAAAACAACTATCAAATCATATACCTTAAGCTTTCTACTAACCACTCCTAACATTATAATATCCTAATCTACTAACTTTGTTGTTGTTGTTACTAAAGTAAGCTACAACAATATTTTTCAGCACTAAGAGCATCTAAAAGAAATTTAAAAGGTTGATTAATGCACTGCCTTACTTGCTTCTGACAAATGCTAGTATGTTGATGCTAATAAGTGATTATTCTTGGTCATTTTGAATCCATTTTAAGGCACTTATTGTGAATTTATTGTCTTGTAAATATTGTTGTTACAAATTTATGTTTACTTAACCATTATATAAGCCATTTATTTTATTGATAAAGTCTGTGGTTTTATGAAGTACTAACAACAAGTCATACTTGCGAAAGATATATTTTCTTGTTGCTTTGTTTTGGGTAAGTACATATTGATTCTTCACTACTTGATTGGTCAAAACCCCAGGATTTTCTGATCAGTGCTAACTTGTGAGAGGGAAATTTTTCATAGACACCTTAACCTTTCCTTCTCAAACCCTTAGGTCATCGGGGATGTCTCCCCTGGGTCATCAACCCTAAATAGAAAGAGTCATTCTATTGAGGTGACAGTGATAGGATAACCTCTGTTATGCCAATTTTCTGATCTCTAGGATCTTTTAATGACTATGGTTGAGTTTTTAATTTGCATGTGTTAATTAACCATATGAGAAGCTTAATGAAAGAATGAGGAAAAGAGAGGAATTATGACAGCCATATACACATATGCAGATCTGAAATGAAGTAATAAACAACAAACCATAACANTTGCCTAAGTCTCCGGGCCTTTGTCTCTGTGGGGGAGGCTTCTTTATTTCTGTTCAAAAGCTCAAAAGTACATCGCAGTAGTGCCAATTGGCTACAAGACTGATCTAGTCATGTTTTTCCAGATCTTTAGAACCTAGCAAAGAAAACGACACGCAAAACGGATGTCCGGAGCTCCCAGAAATGGCCCGCAAGCATCTGCTCCTCAATAGCTTCCCTGCATAAAAATGGCTTTGGCTTGGCTTCCCTTCAGCATAACTCTACTCTGAATGTCCTCCATGGCCTCAAAAAGGCCTGGTTTTTATAGATCTGAAGTTGGCTATCGATCCCCAACTTCCTCCCAAAATTTGGGCTCCAAAAATGCCCAGTATCTCCCAAAAATGGGCCAAATCCTCCATTAACAGGCATAAAAATCATAAAAAATCAAAACTATATAACAAAAAAACCACTTTGCATAAAAATTTGGGCACAAACCCTTTTGGCGCGCGCTCCTGGTCATATGGGGGAGCGGCCATGTGGCCAGGCACTCCATCTGTACGTGAGCCCCACTGTCCCTGGCTCCTGGTCTTCGGCGTAGGCATAGGACCGGGGCTAACAAACTACCCGCGCCCAACTTTGTTGGAAACTCCTGGTCCTGTGGGATTCGCCCGAGATCTGAGGGCTAATATCTATCGTGACACCCGTGCTCGTCGTCGCTTGGTTCTATGGTAAGGGCATATGAATAGACCACGGGCTTGGGCTAAGCCCCAGCCCTTTCCGCCCCCAACCATTACATTGATTAAACTTAAATAATTTTTTTGTCGTATGACTGTTAAGTCACACAAGTGGGGTGGGCGCTTAGCCCGGTCCTGCCAGTCCGTATCTTGGAAGTAGGTCGAGGGTTCAATTCCGGTGGAGAACCCATAATTTTACACAACGTCGAAAGCCAATCACAGGGTGCCACATGGCACCTCAACAACCAATCAAAAACTGCCACCTGTCAAACTTTGATTTGTCCACCTGTTTGCTGAGATGTCTACCCAGTCAGCAACCATACCGCTACGTGTCTGCCATGTCACTGCCCTGTCAGCCTGTGCCACGTGTCTGCCATGTCAGCCTGTGCCATGTGTCACCCTTACAGTGGTGACACATGTCACCCTCTGACTGGTCCAAATCACCTGCCGTACTCCCCATCACCTGCCACGTGTCATCACCAGAAGCTTCCATGTCAGTTGTATGGTTGTACGGCCTATACAGTTAGCTTTCCACGTGGCACTGTACAGACTGTACAATCACCCATTTTTTTGCATGTTTGGGTTTTTGGACATAATGCTATATCATTCACATACGAAGCCCGTTTGATGAAGTAAATATATGGTCGAAATTAGGAAGACAAGACAGACACAATGGCGTTGGTTTCGTTGGATTCCGAGCACTTTCATTTTTTGAGCCTTTTTTAGCCCTGTCAGGCTCCTGGATCCGATTCTGGATCATTTTCCCTTCCACTAACCTTTCTTTTGATCAAAGTACAAATTGTGCGATAACATTTTGGCATCGTTTCCAGGGAACATTGAGTAAATTCTCCCCAAAGACGACACTTCTCGATAAGCCTTTCCTCAAAATACTTTATTTTACAAAGATTACCTGGCGACTCCACTGAGGGTGATCCCCTCATCCCTTTGATAGTTTCAAGAAAAGGATCTTGCGAATCCACTAACATTTTCCTAGGTTCCACCTTACTCTAAATTTTGTGGTATTTCCAATTTATGGGATCATGGTGTCCTGGGAACAAGTGTATCCGACTATTGATTTCAAAAGTTTTCAAGGATACCTGATTTATTTTAATACAAAATGATCAAGTAACCCTCCAAGATTTGAAGAGGGCCTTCCAATTACTCACATTGAATAATTATTGAAGTAAATAAGTGAGATAGAATTGGGAGGGGAGGATGTTCTGGTAAAATTATTCGTACTTTATCTACCATCCTTTTTGCAAGATTGGTTTAAGGGTTGTTGCGAAGATAGGGGTATATCATATTTCGTACACCTCATCAGTAGTTTTATTGACTTTGTCAAACCATGATGCCAGACATATGAAGGTGTCCTTAAAAATTTCACAACAGACTTAGAGAATGAAGGATTCACCACTGATATTGTAGAAGACCTCAGGGATGTATATCATGTTCAATGCCAAGAACCTTCTGATATGGAAGAAGATATTTATGAAGAAAATCATCAACCCCTTGAATAGGAGAAAGATTTCTCCCATGATTCGATAGAATGAAGTGAAGATATAACTAGAGAAGTGAATTATGAGGATGAAGAACTGGTAACCGCTCCTCAGTCTGATGAAGCTCTCCAAGATCCTATCTCCCCTGCACAAGACAAATAGAATGAGGTGAGTCATTTTCCTTTCCAGTTTTTTGATGATACCTTTTTCTATGATTCAGAGAGTGAAGAAGAAATGGAACCTGTAAGGTAGCTAGAGAGGTAGTGGGGGGGCCCAGAGGGCCCATAGTGATAATAGTGGAGGTCATTCAATGTAAGGTGGACTAGGTCCACTATATTATTAAATAAGGCCCACTATGGTAGTTAGATATAATAAATGTAAGAGGACTTCTTAGAAGGTTCTACTTCTAGAAGATTCCTCCTCTAGAATGTTCTTAGGTGATGGTAGCACTATATAAATAGGTTCAAGCAATGTAATGAGATATGAAGAGAAATATTGTATTTGGAGTTGAAGCTCACTAGGAGGAAGCCCCCTCGAAGAGGCAAGTGAACAGGAGAGGATCCCTTCCATAATAGGATCCATTGTATGGTGTTGTCCTACCCTAAGGGTTTGATAGTAATAAAGAAGATTTTCCATATTGTTCTTGTATATATTTTGTATTGATTTTGTATTCAGGTATTCAGGTTCTTAACAAGTGGTATCAGAGCACTTTCCTTGGCCGGAGTTGTGGGCAAATATTTTTTATTTTTGCAGATTTTTTTTTTCGGAGAAGAAAAAAGAGGGCCGCGAAATTCCAGACATTTAAGTATATTTTTGTGCAAAATTTGCAGAAAAGGGTTGTATATCTGAGTTTCTCTCATAAAAACACCCAAGTTGAAAAAAAAAATCATCCAAAACGGAGTCCGGAAGGTCAATATATTGAGGTTTTAAAATCTGCAATTTTTCAGGGTTTTTCTGCGGATGGCGGCGCGATTTATTTTAATTTTTGTAAAATTTGGAGGCTGAATTTGCCCAAATAAATTATATATATGAGTTCCTCTCACAATTTCACCCAATTTCAAAAAAAAAATCAGCAGAAACGGAGTCCGGGAAGTGAAGTTATGAGCATTTTAACTTCAACAGTTTTTTAGGGTTTTTCCAGAAAAAGCCGTGATTTTCTGTTGTAACTTATTGGGTGAGTTCATAGGATGCTTACATGGCTATTTCTTCTCAAAACCTAAAATAAATTCTTGAATCATTCAAAGCTCAATTGTTTGACACATTAGATGTATTTTCACATGGCCTCACAGACCGCCTCACAGACAGTCTCACAGATGGTCTCAATGATAGTTTTCATAGTATTCAAAATTCATTGAATAACATGCAGGAGAGATTTCTTCTGGAGGGCCTCATGGATGAATATAATCAAGAAATATATGCTTGGTACGATTTTGAGGCAGATTGTGATGATTGGTATATGGATAGTTGTCATTTTTGGGATGACAACCACTTTCATATTTTATTTGATGACTCCACCCCACCTTCTGTAAAGAACATCAAAGTCTCACATCAGGAGCTAGTTACCAGCGTTCAGTCTACATATTTTACAGTGGTATTATTCATTCCAGATTATGCTATGACCCTTTTCCACTATGTGGATGGATATTCGTATTTAGATCCACATGACAGGTGTCAGTATTTGGAGCATCATTTTGAGTTGGTTATTGGGTTACAAAATCTTCCACAGGGAGTTCACATGAGCACTTGGACATGGGACCCTGGCTTACAATGGTGGTTGGAACACATCAACATGGTGGCTTTCCTTTCTACATGGGACCTTGGTTCTCTAGTCT
>JASDQU010438907.1:26936-36975 GCA_032191745.1 Picea mariana | reverse complement strand
CCTCCCCAAAAAGAAGTTATAGAAAGAATGGTAGACTTTATTCAATTCTAGTCTATTCAGGAGATTGAAATTGTACAGAATGCCCCGCGCTCAATATTTAACATCTGATTCTGAAACTTGCAAAATAGAAACTACAGTCTGTACTCTTTCCAATGAAATTTGGCCCATTTCATTTCGATTCTCAATGAAGAAGTTATGTCGGTTTTACCTAAAACACCTGTTTATTGACTAGCTTCGGGACTGGTCACAAACCCTATCTTCCACAGAGTGTATCTCCATAATTATAGCGAATCAATAGCTGAAATTTTTACCAGAGGTACCCTGATATGTATTCTCAATACCATAGAGATTTCACCATCTGAATCGTTCTAGGAAAAAAGTTATAGAAAAAATGGTAAGATGACCTGAAAATAACATACCTTAGAACACATCACCAAAATACTTCATCCTCCCTTGAAATCCGGCCTTCTTTACTTATTATTTTCTCTAAAATTCGACTTGTATCAAAATTAATGTATAATGATGTTTATTTATACCATTTATGTCACTTCATTTTAACATTAGGGTCGACCTGACACTTTCTTAATTTTTAATTATTTTCTTTAATTATCTTCAGGGCCTACATGTACTTCCTTCTTCAATTCACTTTGTCATCTTCAAAAAATCATTTCTCCTCAACCATGAGGATCCGCATGACATGCCACATACCACCGAAAACAACATGATGTATACTATCCATGCATGGTTGTTGTATATGCATGTGCATTGTCCTTCATGTCCAAATACCTTTATCAATCTTCCGGTCCAAAACCCATGACTAGGGTTGACATCAATGACAACAACCAATCTTCCAATAGTCTCTTTGGTACTAGAAATGGTTGATACAACCTTATATTCTATCTCTTCCCCTTGGCATGCTGGCAAATTGTGCACCTATCCACAAATTTCTTGACATTTGTTCTCATCCCCAACCAATAGTATGAGCCATTCAACTTCAAGAACGTTTTATCATGACCGAAGTGTCCGACCAATCCTCCACTGTGCTTTTCCTTCAACAAATTCTCCCTCATGGAGAATTTCAGAATACACAGCTGATTTCCTTTGAACAATAATCCATCTTGTATCATATACTCAGTCCATTGGCTTTTGTCCCTGAGAATTGGATTCTCAGATGCCTCATATGCTTCTCTGAAATTTGGATCATCCCTGTACATTTCTTTGAGGTTATCAAAACCCAAAGTCTTGACTTTGAATTCCTGCAATAATAAAGATTTCCTACTCAAAGCGTCAGCCACTTTGTTAGCAGTTCCATAAATATGTTTAATCACAAAAGTAAAATTCTGCATGAACTCAACCCATTTAGCATGTTTTTGGTTCAAATTCTCCCATCGAGTCATGAATTGAAAAGCGTGATTATCATTGTACAAAATGAACTCTTTGGGAACCAAATAGTGCCTCCATTTCTTCAGTGCTTGTATGAATGCGTATAATTCTTTGTCATACGTGGAGTAATTGATCTTTGCTTCATTGAGTTTTTCACTAAAATACACGATCAACCTGTTGTCTTGGCTCAAGAACGCTCCAATGGAAAATCCACTCACATCACACCTGACCTGAAATGTTTTGCTGAAATATGGAAAATCTAGAGTTGGTTGCTTAGTGATCTTCTTCTTCTGCAGGTTGAAGCTCTTCTCTGCTTCATTTGTCTAGTGAAAATGTTTATGCCACTTCTTCATCGTATCCATCATCGGTTCACTAATTCCACTGAAGTTTCGGATGGATTTCCTGTAGAAGCTAGCCAACCCATGGAAGCTTCAAACTTCGAACACGCTCTTCGGCGATGGCCAATCCTTAATCGCCTTTATCTTCTCGGGATCCATTTTCAATTCATTTGTAGAGATAACAAAACCAAAATAAATGAGTTTTGTCCTCATAAATGATGATTTCTTCATATTGATCAACAATTTCTCTTGCAGAAATCTCCTCATTAGGGTAGCTAAATGCTTCAAGTGTTCTGCTTCAGTTTTACTGAAGATCAGTATATCGTCACGATATACGATTACAAACTTACCAATGAAAACTTTTAAGACTTCGTTCATCAACCTCATAAAATTACTAGGTGCATTCATCAAGCCAAATGGCATGACAAGACATTCATACAGTCCTTCATTTGTCTTGAATGTTGTCTTTCATTCATCACCTTCCCTCATTCTTATCTGATGATATCCTCTTTTCAAATAAGTTTTTGAAAAAACCTTTCCTCCACTCAAGCAATCCATCAAGTCATCCATCCTGGGTAAAGGAAATCTATGCCTGATGGTAATTTTATTTATGGTCCTTGAGTCTGTACACTTTCTCCAGCCACCATCTTTCTTTGGACTTAGCACTGTAGGTACAACGCATGGACTCAAGCTTTCTCTAACCAATCCTTTGTCCATCAAATCTTGGACTTATCTTTTAACCTCTTCATTCTCCTACGACGTCAATTTGTATTCCTCTTTGTTCAGTAGACTCACCCCTAGTATAAGATTGATATGATGACTTATGCTCCTGATGGGCAACAACAAACAAGGTAATTCGTCCACCACAATATCAATGAAATCCTCTAGCAATTCCTAAATTTCCTCCAGTAAATCATCTATCTTAGTAATGGTCAAGATGAATATAGGATTTCTTACCATAAAAAACTACATTTCTTCATATTTCTTGAATTCATCAAGAAGCTCCTTCCCACTCATGAGAAGTATAGTATTGCTCATCTCTGTTTTCACCTCCTTATCCTTAATTGGCAGAAAAATATGCATCCTACCATTTTTTTCCAGAGTGTGTGTGTTCTTTCTCCCATCATGCACCACATTTATATCATATTTCCATGGTATTCCCAACAATAGATGATAGACGTCCATGGGAATAACATAACATAAAATTTCATCCTTATATCCTCCTATCTTAAACTCAACTAAACATTGTTTAGTGACAGTTACCTGATGCCCTTTTTGCAACCACGAGACTTTGTATGGGATCGGATGTGTAACAGTCTCCAATTCCATTTTCTCCACCATTTTTGTGGATACTATATTATCTGTGCTTCCACTGTCCACTATTACCTTGCATACCCTGTCCTTGGTCTTACAAGCAGTTCTAAAGAAACTGTCCCTTTGGACTGGGTTCTCTGGATCCTTCTCTGGATTCAAGAGAACTTTTCTCATCATTAAGGATCTTCTGGCCTCAGCATCTTCTGCCTGAACATTCCATCCTTGAGCCTTGACAATATGATTTTCACCATATTTCTTCCTATATGGACACTCATAGGATTTATGTCCAATTTTTCCATAGACAAAGCATTTCACTTCACCTCCTCTGCCTCTTCCTCTTCCTCTATCTTGAGGAAAAGTGTTTTGATCAACATACTATCTCTCCCGCGAGCTTCTTCCTCTCTCATATTGAGTTTGAGGTTTATTTCCCTCATCTTTGGACTTATGTGTTCTATCTTGGGCAAATTCCTTGCCTCTTCTTTGACTTTTTCCTTGACCTCTTTGACCTTGCTTTCAGCTTAGCTTCTCTTCATCTTTCAGAGCCATATGATAAGCATTTTCTATGGTTCATATGGTCATCATTTTCATCTCTTCATAAATGTCATACCACAAACCATTCATATATCTGGAAACTTTCTTATCATCTCTCTCCCAATGACCTACTATGATGTTTATCCTATAGAACTCTTCGGTGTATTCTTTCACCGTCATCATGTTTTTCCTCAAATTCTGCATCCTCCAAAACAAATTGATTTGATAATCTTTGGGTATGAATTTGGCCTTCATTTTTTGTGACCATTCTGTCCTAGCTTTTGATTCTTTGTTTGCCTTTGCAATGCCTGTCAGCCTGTAGTTCATCCCACCACAGTATTGCATGTCCCTTCAGTCTAGTGACTGCATGCTTAAATTTCTTATCCTCTTTGACATCCTCGTAGTCGAAGTATTTTTCCATAGATCTAAAACAATCTAGTAGCTCCTCAACGTTTAAGTTTCCTTCATACTTTGGAATGTCCATTTTTGCCCTGGCACCTATCCTTGAATCATCTCTAAATAAGTGTTCTTCTGCAGCATCTTTGACTACAATTTCTTCTCCTTTGTTTCCAGGTTCATTTTCACTTTCATCTTCGCTGATATCTCCAATGTTGAATTTTTGCCTCTCTGCCATCTCCATGGCATCAATCCTGGCACGTAATTCATGTATCTCTCTTTCCACTGGTGGATTAGGCATTGACCTTTCTCTTCTTCTCGACATCATGTCTATAAAATTCCTCTTTTCTCTCTGCTACAGAAAACAAAGAATTTGTTTTGTGCTATGATACCACAATTGGTGCAGACCCTCAACCCCTGGGCTGATATCTGCACAATATCTTCTCTAAACCATGACAAGAGTTAATCAAAAACCTTGATTACGATCGCGAAGGATTTTCGGGTCTCACGAGTTCGGTGCTTTCAACACAATGCTATCGCTCTCTGCAACAGTCGAGATGCGAAGCTCTAAATGGGCGTAAGGGATAATCCCCCTCTCTTCAACACCTTGGAAAAGTGACCATGACCAAGGCCTTAGCGCAAGATCCTTTTGTGACTCGCAATCTCGCGAGTTAGAGAATCGAAGACTCTCGACTCCTCTTGCTGCAAATCTCCGATACCTAAAATGTGATACGGGTATGGCTCCTCCTCGTTAGAGCCTTTAAAAATTAACGTCGGCTAGAGATTAACTCTAGAACCTCTCGCAACTCATGACTTCATGAGTTGGAGTGTTGAATGCTCAGGCTGTTCCCTTGCGAATCCCCAAAACACGATAAGTCAACAGGGTGTTGACTCCTCCATAGTGACACGTGTACACCACCGGTCAACTACTTCGATTTTTTTTGCACGTTGTATGTTTGTGCCACTTGTAAACTATGTGGTCTTCGATTACAGGATGTGCCACTTGTCCACACCAGCCCTCGATGCTCGACACTTCACGAATTTCACGATTCAAATGAAATGTTTTCCAACCTTCAAACTCGCAAATTCATGATATGATCCAACAGTGTGGGGTAGGCCACGATCAACGGCTCACATTGATCCTCCACTCTTGGATGGTGGGTTTCTCTAGCCTCTAACCACCTTGAAACTCCTACCAATCCTACGGTCCTCACAATCTTGTGAGTTCTCCATGGAGAATTTAGACCGTCTGCCTCTGTCCTTGACAATTCTTTGGCCCCAAGATTTGATTCGGATTCTTGGCCTTTCTTTCTCCTGGATGATTTTGATTCAAACTTTCTCTCACCCTTTGATTTTTTGGGTCTTCGACTTCTCTTGGATACTTCTAACTTTTAACCTCCCTTGCGCACGAACATTGCGTGCCACGATAACTACTCCATTTATCTCTCAAAGGAAGCTCTGTGCACTCCTTGCGATAGAGAATTCTTCAACTCCTCTGTGAAATTGAAGAAATTTTCCCTCTTTCCTAGACTGCACACACTTTGCAAGTCTCTTTGCTCTACTAGCACTCCTTCTTGTAAAGACATAATTGGATCCTTTCTGAGAGTTCTGAGATGAATTTCAGAAACTGGTCGACCCACTCTTGTGGACCCTCCACTGCACTCTTTGTAGGAGTTCTTAGAAAGAGAAACAATTTGAAATCATTCTCCACTTATCCATAATTCAAACATTTAACAAAGAATCCTAGAGCATACACACACACATAGCATTGAAATAAAATTCACACAGAGAATAAAAACAAGCCTACAACATACCATTCAACAAGTGGTTCCAACAACCATAACACACACATAGATTCAGAATCAAAGATTTCTTTTATTAATTCTAGTGCTCATGTACATGGAAAATAACAACTAAAATGTATAAAAATCCTCTGTGCTCTTCTATTCTCCTCTGCAGCTCTACAGCTTAAGAATTCTAAATTATGTTACAAAGATACAAGGGTTGAGGGTGTCTATCATCTGTTTTCCCTCCTAAGCTCCTAAAACGATCTAGTCTATCATTTAAATCTACCTACTTGCATTAAACAAACTTAAATGCCTATTACATCCACAGATAGGAACATACACCCCAAAATCAACTTGGATCTTCAAGATATAAATGCAACTGCACTTTCCTCATGTCCATTACATTAATGTTTCAGATTTTAAATTTCAAAACGTTTTCACAAAAACTTGTTCAAATTAGATCTGAGCATCCAGTTGTCTCCTTGACTTTAGGCATGCACTTGGGATTTATACGATGCTCCTACATCACTTCCTATGATGGGTTACCCTAGAGTAGTACCATTTTTCCATTTGGCACCCATCCTAATAATATTTGTCACCAAGAGCCCATGTAGCTTGATTTTTCATATGGAGATTTATTCTCATATGTAATCTAGTTCAATAGTAACCTGTGAATGGGGCCAATGTTGAAATTCCTTCAAAATGTTTCTATATGCACTAAAATTTGACATGGATAGATTGTTTGCATGCCTTAATGATATGTAAGGGTTTCTAGACTCAAATATACATTACTAGATGTGGGAACATGTGTATTGTCAATGAATTTTAAAAGGAACAATGAACATACATTGTACTAGGTCTAGACATGGGAAATGGTGACCTGTGAATGGGGCCAACATTGAAATTTTTTCAAACTATTTATGTGTGCATTGAAATTTTACATGGATAGACTATTTGCATGCCTTAATGATATGGGAGGGTTACTAGACTAAACTTTGAMTCACACACCARCTTGTTTCCATCATCAACTCAYCATCTAAACCATAARCCCTATTTTTCTTTTAAAGTACACAAATAGATTGACACAAKTTTTARGTTTGCATCAACCTTTAYTCATTTTTTTTCCAGGTTCTACATTGTATATACAATGTATGTGTGTCATAGTTGTGATGAAAAATCCCTATTTTTGTTCATTGTTTAATCAAAACTATAAAAATGACTGTGATGAATGGCCCATGCATCCCTAAGGAAATTTCTATGATCTTGTGCCTTGTCATTTTACCCTATAGAATTCCTTGGACAACCATGAGAACCATACTTCATGTTACAAATGCATTTTAAATTACCATTGTTATATCACATATTGCATGTGTGATTCCATAAATCCCTAAGCATGGACCATGAAAGATAAAATGAAATAGGGTCCCCAACTATGGGGACTTGGGGCTAGTCTAAGTTTATGTCTAAGATGTATTCCTAGTCCTAGTTGGTCTAAGTGAAAGTCCTAATCCTAATATGTAGGATCATTCCTATCAAATAATACATAATTGAAATCATCCTTTTCAATGTGGGCCACTTCTTAACAATATTCCATGTGGTGCATATGGGAGATACGTATATGAACAAACTTTCCTAGAACAATCCACATATATGGTGTCGCAGGAGGTGGGATTCCCCGCAAATTATTTGGGTGATTTGGTTGATTCCCTAGTATATATCCTATAGTTATTCCTAACCCCATAAGTGAAGTTGGGCATACAAGGGAAAAAACTAATTTTAAGATTTTTCTTGAGCCTATGAGAAATGTGTCTATCATAGCCAACCCAAGAATGTTTCCTACTATCCCATCATGAAGTGATAAGTGTTTAGATACCCAATAATAAATTGTTGGAACTATTATTAAAACTAGGACCTATTAGAGAAGACCTTTTAGATATTTCCTTACCTCCAACTTTATAATTTTCTTAAAAAACATCTTTTAATCACACTCTCTTTCATGCATGGTTCAATGTTAAACCATTTCTTACAATTGGATAACTTTTCCCCTTTTGTGGTAATAACTATGTAATTTCCCCCTCTAAAATGCTCATGTATTTGAAACCGGCCCATATAAATGACATGTGAATGGGGCCAATGTTGAAATATTTTCAATTTGTGCTTGTATGGACTCAAATTTGACATGGTTATACTAGACACATGCATTGAAGGTATGGGAGGGTTTCCGGACTCAAACATGACTCACACATACAATTCAGAAATCAAACAAGAAGCCTATAGAATAATTAATGTGAATGGGGACAATGTTGATTTTGTTT
Source organism: Picea mariana (assembly GCA_032191745.1). Classification (NCBI taxonomy): domain Eukaryota; kingdom Viridiplantae; phylum Streptophyta; class Pinopsida; order Pinales; family Pinaceae; genus Picea; species Picea mariana. The sequence continues at coordinate 28,911 of JASDQU010438907.1, read as the reverse complement.
TCAATTTGTGTGTGTGTGGACTGAAATTCCATGACATGTTAGAAAAACACACATACATTGATGGTATGGGAGGGTTTCTGGACTCAAACATGACTCGAACAAAGAATTCGACAATCAAATATTCTTCGGTTATTCTATCAAAACCAAAAAATAAGGCGTGCCTGATCATGTACTTGAACCTTATTATAAGTGACATGTGAATGGGGTCAACATTGAAATTTTTTCAATTTGTGCTTGTATGGACTATTTATGACAAAGGCTCTAATTACTAGGTTATTTTTTCCATGCTATGCTCGAGGACATGGTTCTAAGTGGAGGCCATTTATTGTTGTGAGCTACACATGMAAYGACGTATGGATCCTAATTTTAACATACSATTTGATTGGATGTAGGCCCTCAAAAGCTTCTTGATTATATCCCTATAAATCTCCTATAAGTGACCAACTTCAACAAACGAAAAATTGAGTGCCTTTGTTTGACATGTCATCTACTCCATTGTCTTCCTTTCCCTTAAAAAATACTAATGAATAAATTTCCCATGCATCTTATGGACATATATATGATTCAAATTCCCATTTTGAAATAGGTCAGTTGCATCATAGAACATTGGCCAGTCATGCCAAAGGCTCCAATCAACAGGTCATTTTTTTCATTCTTTCCATGGGTACATGGAACATTGTTAAGGCTACTTGGTCATGATGAGACACATGAATTGCAATTACAAGGAGGATTAGAGGCCCAACTTCAAATATTGAGTGCAAAAAGAATGATCCTTAGGGCCTAAGCCATGAATTGGGGATAAAGAACTAACGATTTAGTCCCTAATACATTATTCATGGGGCTTAGAGGTCGTGCATGTGGCTTTGAATGATGTTACATGGCTTGAAAGTGAAATGTATGCCCTATAGGAGGATTAGAAAAAAATATTCAAGGATTGTGCACAACAAAAATGGTTCTTATAGTTCAATCCATGGTTTCATTTTGATATTTGGATTCATTTTATATTATTTAATATGGGACATTTTATTCTAGTCTTATTAATGATGTCCCAATTTCTCATATGCATTTTTTCTTACAATGTTGGATATTTTAGGGATTTCCCAAGGTCTAATATTTCCCTCATTCCTATATAAGTTTGCATAAGTGATGGGTACTAAATTATCCTTGATTTTCTTCTCTACCTATTCTACTTCGTTTCACACAACCATATATATCAAGATTTCTTGAAGGTTAAAAAGATCAACATGAACTTAGAAGAGAATCCAATATTATATTGCTCTACTTCTAAATTGTGTGGATGAGCATGGTCATATCCTAGGGATATCTATGAAGTTCTTGATTGTCAAATCTAACAACCGAGTCATGATTGAAGAACTCATATCAGGTTTAAATGAAACATTACGAAGGGATATAAAAATATCAATAAGAGAATATGTCATCCCTCATGGGAAATGGAGATTAAAAATATTTTCATTTATCAAGAGATTGTATTAATGATTGTAAATTAGGTATTGATAAGGTTTACTAATAACATTGTGCCCATTGGTTAGCTAGTCACATCATAATAACTAGTTCCTCCCATTCCCATTCTTTAGATGCACATTAGATCGAAGACGAGGGGGGATGGAAGGTTTTACTAAATAGGATGTTAACCCAAATGGGATTCTTCATCCACTCTCCTATCACATTAACCCATCATGATGATCTTTGTTGTTGTGCATTCCCTTAATATTATCACTCTGTTGGATCATGTTTTCATTGATGCCAATGGTTTGATTGATTGATGTCATTGATTGATGTCAAGTAATTGATTGATGTCAAGGGATTGATTGATTGATGATTGATGTAATATAATATGTATTGTCCTTGATGAGAATGCATAGATGAAGATGGATCAATGAGTTGTCATTGATATATGATGAAGATGGATCGATGTGGTTCCATTGGTATATGATGCATTGTTGGAAAAATGTAT
>JASDQU010438907.1:7426-19572 GCA_032191745.1 Picea mariana | reverse complement strand
AAAACATTACGATATGATGTGGAAGCATGTAATTTTCACCACTACCTATCCATGGTTCCATCCCTACTTGTAGATTTGTTCTTCTACCAACACATCATACAAGCTTGCTTCCAACCAAGGGGAAGGCCAAAATCATTGCTTTATAGATGATGGATACATTGATTAAATTATTGATAGAATTACTTATCCAACCCTCCATTGAATCTGGAGAAATTTGTTTTTCTCTTACTACCTGAGCCCATAATTACTAGAGTTACAAATGAATGTCATAAGAAGAGTGAAGACCCTCAAGTTACGAAGAATCCAATTTCATAAAAGATACCTTATTATAACAAGCCAATTAGGGAAGTATTTAACAATGTGTCAAGAATTAGGAAAGCCTTGTTGAACTCTTAAAGTTCTTCAATAGCATGTTTTGACATATCCATTGTCTGAAAGAAAATAAGAAGTAAATGAAGGTATAACACAAGTTATGATAAGGCTAAGTATGGAATTGATTTTGGATTCAAGAATGGCCTATATCATAAGATTTTTCATTCAGCCTTGCTTAGAAGATGAATTTCAATGATTGGGTACCTTTGAGGGTCACCAAGAACCTTTTTCATCTTAATTTCTTCCATGGTTTTTACAAATCTTACAATCTAGGCCATTCTATAAAAGAGACGACTCACACCCCAAAGCATACCAAGATAAAAATAATGGGATGCCAAGTATGATATGAATCAAGTAAACAAGGAACCCAATAAGTTTGTTACATACAATAGAATCAAGTATATTCTCCAAGCAAAACATGGGTTCCCTAAATATTTGCTCACTAACTTATCTTCTCATTTTTTCGAGTGTTGGTACCACAAACTTATATTTGCACAATAACTTATCTTCTTGTTTTAATGAGTGTAGGTACCACCAAATAGGTATCTTTTGGATCTATATTCCTCAAGTGATGATCAAGATATACTCAAAGATGTTGAAACTGAGACGTGTTGTACTAGATCTACTGGTTCTAGATCAACTAGATTTGAAAAGGTAAGGAAAATATTTTGTATATGCATGCAATTTTTTATTGCCAATGGAGGGTCATGTACTTATGATGTTGAGAGCATAGGTGACATTGAGTTTCCCTTGAGGTATATACATCTAGTGAAACAATGGGAACCTATGGAGCTACCTAAAGTGGACACAGATTTATTCAACAATCGGAGGATGTATTGCATTGCTCCTTCGTCCTTACATGGATTGGGGTTATTTTCGATGGATGGCATAAAGGTCGGCTCTGACACTGTAACTGAATCGATGGAGTATGTTGGACCATTATACAAATACAATCACTAGTTGATGTTGTTCTGATATTCACGAATTATGCGGAGATACATAGTTGCCGCAAATTATATACAACTAGTAGATAACAATCAAAATAAAGGGGAAACTATGTAAATTGATGGAAGGCCAAAATCTTCTAGAAACATTGCAGGATTTATAATAGTACATGACCAGTGGAAACAACTAAGAAACCGGATTGCATATTTGAGGGACGCGAAGGAAATCATATATTTGTATGTGCAACATAAACAATAGTTCCAAGTGAAGAGTTTTTTATCGATTACAACTTAAATTGAATAGATGGAGGGGGTGCAGCTATGGGGGTAAATATATTACATACCTTCCAAATCAACCTTTGATCAATCATTGTTATAATTTATCGTTGCAATATTTCAATTTTTTACTGCATATATTTCATTTTTCATTATTTATTTTCTGATATTACTATAATATTTCATTTTTTTAATGTTACAATTACTTTCATAACTCTTGTTGATTAATTAATATGTCAACATCTGTCCAGGGCGACTGTGAGAAATCACATGCTACATTTGTCCAAGGTGACCATGGAAATGCACCCATTGTGCCTCAACAGGTAAATGTTAAATATAGTAACAAATTATGACTACAATAACTAAATTTTTGAAATTTCGTTATTTATTTTCTAATATTACTGCAATATTTCATTTTTTTAATGTTACAGGTGAATTTCATAACTTTTGTTGATTGATTTATTGTGTCAAATTCTATCGAGGGTGACCATGGAAAATCACACACTACATCTGTCCAGGGTGACCGTGGAAAATCACACACTACATCTGTCTAGGGTGACCATGGAAATGCACCTGTTGTGCCTCATCATGTAAATGTTAAATATAGTAACAACTTATGACTACAACAACTAAATTTCTGAAATTTCATTACTTGTTTTTTGATATTACTGCAATATTTCATTTTTTTAATGTTACAGGTGAATTTCATAACTTGTGTTGATTGATTTATTGTCTCAACGTCTGTCCAGAGTGACCGTGGAAAATCAACCACTACATCTGTCTAGGGTGAGTGTGGAAATGCATTTGATGTGCCTCAATAGGTAAATGTTAAATATAGTAACAACTTATGACTACACAACTAAATTTCTGAAATTTCATTATTTATTTTCTGATATTACTGCAATATTTCATTTTTTTAATGTTATAGGTGAATTTCATAACTTTTGTTGATTGATCTATTGTGTCAACATCTGTCCAGGGTGACCATGGAAAATCACCCGCTACATCTGTCTAGGGTGACCATGGAAAGGCACCCGTTGTGCCTCAACAAGTAAATGTTAAATATAATAATAACTTATGACTACAATAACTAAATTTCTCAAATGTTAAAGTTCATCTCATTAATTTTATTCATCAATGTATTGTGGCATGGTCAATGTGTGAAGGCACCCACTGAGGATCTTGAGGATGAAATATTTTATTCCACTAACGCAATAACAAATGTCAAGGCCTTGAAGAAGGAAAACATAGACTACAAAATCTAATAACTAATTTTGGGGCAAGTGACATCTTCACATATTTTTATCAGCTATGACAACTTCATATCTGTTTTTTTGTTTTATATTTTCTATATGATTTGATAAAGTAAAGTTTTTTGTTTGTAGGAGTTTTTAAAACCTGTGCCCTAGGAACCTGTTGAGATTGCAACTGCTATAGGTAGTAGTGATGGTCCAATGCAACAAAAAAGCTGACATAGAAAAATACAAGTGAGGATTTTTTACCCTCCTGAGGTTCCCCTCGAATCCATTGATGAGCGCAATGATGTTGACCAGAATGACAAGCCAAAACATGATGAGCTAGATCCTAGGACTCCACATGACTTCAGAGATGAACGTACTTGTAACATCCCGGTTCTAACCTTTATAAACTATAATGTATTATGTAAATATGACTTAGGATGGTGAGCCGGTAAATTTGAAAAGGGGACATAATGCCTAGGAAAGGTAACACTTTCTATACATTAATAAAATACACTATTGGATGTAAGACCGACAAGGACAAAAGAGATAGGGGGGTATGATTCCAAGAGAGAGGGGGCTTGAGGGGATAAGTCTTGTTATTATTATTTTATTTACCCATAATTGATTTTATGGAGAAGAGGCAATTATATGAGCTTCTTGGGAGGGAGGCCATGTGGTTCTTATCTTCATGTAATTATTTAAACATCCTTTTGGGGTTGTTTTGGGGGCGTTCTTCCCTTAGTTCATCCTCTTCTCACTGGTTCTCTCATTCTTCTTCCTCTTCACTCACTGATGATAGTTTGTTTTCTCTTGGGGTGAGCATGGAAACAAATGGTAGGAAGAGGAGATCCATCATTGAATGGATGTAATAATTTACTGATCATTCTAGGAGGGAATGGATGCCTGTGTGCATGAACTTGATGGAAGTTCATATGTAACTATCCACAACTAAGAGTCCTTGGAATTTCCAGTAGGGATATTTCTTGACCAGTAGCACTAGAGCCCTAGAGAGAAATGGAACAACCTTAGGGACTACATGACAGAGAAAGGTGTTCATTTCTTGGGGTTGTGCAGGATGAGTGGGAAAGAGAGACGTAAATTGGGATTGCTATGAGGCTGTGAAACGTGAGAGCTACTTAGCCAACTCATGTGTATTTAGACTTGGCCTAGGAACCGTCCTTAGGGATTCATAGCCCTGGCTCGGGGGTGACCTACTGTTGAGAGTAAATGAACAACAATGTCTATGGTTGGGAGGAACGTCCTTGGTATGCAACCAGTTGGTGGACATTTACTTGCAAAGATAAGTTCTCTATGTTTTTTTTGTTTAATGTATTTCGATGTGTATTTAATTATCTCTGAGATATATATTCTAATGTGCCTTTTTGTTGGTTATTTGTTGTGCATGGCACATTGTTTATCTATTTTATGTTGCGACATGGATCTTGTCTTATGCATGTGGTGTGCATGCTTCTAACATTGTTGAGAAGCCGTTTGTTTTTGAATTTTGATCAGAGAACTGAGTCTTTGGACTGCAGCGTGCCTAGCCTATGGGTGGTTGGGTGTGTTGCAACCTATTTAAGTGGCATATCCCAACCTCTTGGTGGTCGGGTATGTTACAGATTGGTATCAGAGCTTCTAGTTGAAACATCGAGCTGATATGGGCTAGGTCTGTTGGTCAGAGTCTCATGGTTGAGATCAAATTCTGACCATGAAGTTGAAAATATTAGGAGGAATGGCATTGTGGAATCTACGTAGGAGTTAGATTGTCAAAGATCAGTTGTAATGGGTTCAAAGTATTGTTACCATCCCCCTTCTAATTCGAGAGAGATCACCACTGTAGGATCAAGAGAGATCCAGGATCGTTGGATCAGAGGACAGGTGAACATGGGTCATCTGATGTAAAGGAAGCAAGGGTTAAGGTCACAACCGTTGGATACCATGGGAGAGAGAGATCAAGGAATAGGAGGCATTACGGGAAACCAAGTTGCACGGGAGATAATTTCCCAAGGCGGTCCCGCAATCCAAACCACGGTTTCACCAAGGGGTTACATGTCAACATCAGGATAATTGTGGGTTACTCCAAACCGTCGATGAATGCCCCCACAAATTTAAGGGCATATAGTCATGTGACATGTTAGTACTCGAGAGACGAAGCTCTGAAGAGAAGAAGTAGCTGGGGAATGTCGATTTGTAGGAGGAAACATGTCAAAAGATTGTGTTCTTTGGGTTAAAGCACTCCGGTTGAAAGCACTATGGGAAAAGGCGAGCAAAAAAAAGTTGAGAATTGAGATTTCTGGAACCCGGAGATCTGAAGTGAATTGCAGTCGTCCGATCTAGGAGGACACATGGCAAAAATCTGTGCACTTCGGGGAAAAGTGAAAGTTGAGAGTTGAGTTCTTCAAAGTAACAATACCCAAAATAAATTGTAGACATCGATCTATGGGAAACACGTGTCAGTATATTGCGAGATTGGGATAAAAACATTTCAGAAAAAAAGTTGAAGTTTGAGTTTTCCAAAGTCTAAAGGCCCGAAGAAATTGCAATTGTTGATCCTTGCAGTGGTAACTTTCGAAGTCCCAAAGTGCAAGGTTAATATGGGCCATCCGATAAGGGAGACACATGGCAACAGTTTGGCCTGTTTGGGAAATCAGAGTTTAGGAGAATTGGAAGTGTGCGAGTGTGGAAACTCCTGAAGTCCCAAAGCCTGAAGAGACAAAGTGGTGGGGCATGATGATGTCACCTGGAGGTAATGTGGACCCCGTAATTTCGAAGTGACGTGGCTTGCGAACATCACCTGGGATGGCGTGGACACATGGGATGTGTGCCACATGTTAGTAAGTTTTGAGCATATGGATTATTAAAATGTCAGTTAGAAAATGACACGTGTCACCCGCCCTATTGGGCCACGTGTCTGCTTCTATTATTTTGACACATGGCAACAAATCATGTAGTCTAGAGACTGGGCACACCAAAGGAGAAATATGTGATAGTTTGCATTGGGTCGAGAACTTCCAAAGGCCTGAAGTCTGGAGTACATATCAACCATTGGTCTCAGAAGACACACAACATTATACCTTGAAGCGATTCGGAGGATCAACGCTTCGGGAGAAAGTGAAGGCTTGGAGTTTAAAACTCTCGAAGCCCAAAGATCCGAAGTGATTCACAACTGTTGATCTATGAGAGACACGCGTCGACGGATCATTGACTTTGGGTGAAAGCACTCCAAGAGAAAGTGAAGGCGTATATTTTGAATTCCCGAAGCCTGAAGGGTTGAAGTGATTCACATCCATTGATCTGCAGGAGGACACACATCGACAAATCATGAACTTCGGGTAAAAGTGTTCCAGGAGGAGAGAAGCGGGGAAAGTTGATACCTATGAAGGACAGAGTTCTGAAGTGGATCTTGATCGTTGATCATGAAAGAGGAGGATGTTCTTTGATCAAGTATAGTGGAAGGATAACGTAAGTGGAGGTGTTAACCAACAACAAGCGGTCACCACTGCTTTATGACTCATTCAGTGGGTAATCACTTCGAAGGAATTGCTACTCCAAAATTCAGGAGCCACAAATAGCCAAAGTTCTGAAGTAAATGAGAACCGTCCATCTCATCGTGAAATTAAGATGTGACCGTTGATTTTGATAAGTGATCAAGCACTTCTTAGCTTAACTCCTGGTCACCACCTGTGATCGTATGAATAAAGGAACAAATGGAAAAGAAGAGGCAATGCTCAAATCAATAATCTTGTGGTTTTGCACATACGATCATATGTAAATGGTTTGAAGGAAGCACCTCATAAAGATTTAATTCGATAGAGAGTTAACACTAGAATAATATAGAGAATTGATAAAGGATCAAAATATGATCTGTTTGTGAACTAAGAATACAACAAAAGCATGAGTACGATATAATGAGTCGATCCATGTCAGTGATCAAATCATGAACACAAAAGAAATGACACACAGTCATGATTAAAAGAGAGTTAATTCATGAGCATTACGAATAAAGGATAAAAAGGAAAAATGATATTAATTAAAGAACAATATTATCATTTAAATGAAAAGGCACCTGTAAATTTAATTGACAATTTTTGTATGATATGTATAGTTCTAACAAGATGGTTGCTTGCAGGTTTATCGGGATTAGAGTTATAACTAGATCAATTCAAGAATAAGACAGATGTTAGGGCCATGGAGGCATGACTTTGCTTACAAAAGTTGGATGAGGTACTACAAAAGAAATAATCCTCACATGGGACATGAAGCTAGCAGGTGAATAATTTCATTAATGGGCATAGAAAGGAAAAGTAAGGCTCCATAGACTTGAAGGTAGATATGTGTAGATAGTTGCAAGCTTGATGTGGAAGGAAACAAAGAGCTTAAGAGGTGATGTGTGAATAATCTCTATGTGTCAAGAATAGGAGTTCCAGGGAAGGATTTTTTAGATATGACTTATCTATTGTCTAAAATCTTAAATCGGATTTCACAGTGGAAGCAAGATGCCAATGTAGAGGAATTGGAATGCTCTCTAACTTCAAAAGTGGCACTGAATGAAAATAGTTTTCCATTAGGGAATGGTACTGAGTGGGAAAGAATGGCCAAGTGGAACATGGCTGGAAAAGTGTTTGCAGATGAAAAGAATGGGAGCACGCAAGGCATCAAGGATCTAAAGGAGTTCAAGGAAAACCAACTACAACAGAAATAAATAAATAAATAAGTGAATTGAAACAGAAATTTACTAGAGTGCATGAAGAATACAATGAAGTTAAATTGGATATGCATTAGTAGGTATGTTGGCAACAAATGCTTGGTGCATATAGATGTGTAATTTTGCATATGTACATGCTTGGATATGCATATAACATGCTAGTGAACCTAGAATAGTTTGTTATTATGAAATAATTTTTGAGTATGACTAAGGATGGATTATGTATTCAGGAAAAATGATATAGAGCGGCTAAATATGTGGATGTTGTTGTTGCTTATAATTTTCATCGAGGTGAAGACCCATGAGGATGGCAGGAATGCTGATCAAAATGATGAAGGGGGAAGTCTGTGAGCTTCTACAAATATCAGTTGGTCAGACAACAAGTAGGTTGGTAACAACCAGGAAGGTATTCATTTAGTTTCCATTGATGCATATATGTTGAAGGGGATCGAGATAAGGATTACCTCAGTTAATTTTCAGTGTTTAAATTGATATGTAATGGCCGAAGGCCCAGAGTGTGTAAGTTTTGTTTATGCTAGAATGCACTTAGATAAAATGCCAGTTGCATATTATGTTATGATTGGTTATGGGATCATAACCAGGTAATTCAAAAGACATACTCCTTATATAACAATGAATATCCATAAAGCTAGTCATGTGTTAGATGATAATATGGTTGGATATGGAAGGGCTATAGCACTATGTGAGTGCTCGATAGTATCCACTGTATATATGATGTTTGGATTGCAACCTTTTTGACAACACTGAAGAGAACTTAAGGATTATATTCTTGTTGTTGTGTTTGGGTGGAAAAGGAAGGTAACCAAATAGTTAAGAAAGCAGTAGGAAGTGTGTGGATGATGTGTTGAATCATTGGCCAGACCTTCCAACTCATCATGGTGGAATACATGACATAGTTATGTGGTATTATGTAGTCAATGCATGGATGTATTGTGTATATGTGACCATGGGTATTGACACATTGATTGCTATCTTATTAACTATTGTATTATGAAAAGTCTGCGTGACTGATAATACATGTGTATGTAATGATGAGTTCATTCCAATTGATAGTTGGATTAATAGAAAGTAAATGAATTATAGTTGTAAACAATTCTGAGAGCACTTTGTGATTTTGTTTTGAATCATTTCCATGAAAATATATATCTTGTACATGAGATATTGACAATTTGTTTGTGTGGGGAATGTTGAAATTGCAAGAGGAAAGGGGTTTGGGATATGGAAGTGTTGTAAGCCCATAAAGAAGACCAATTCCAATTGTTGCAAGAGTCAAATTGTTATGAGCAGAAGCTCATGTCTAGAAGTTATATTTTTCCTATATAAAACAATTTTGGGAATTATGATTTGATAATTGCTGATGAATTGTTTTGGATGAATGTAAATTGAATAAATTGTAGGTAGAATGGTCTTGGATATGGCAGGGATGTAAGCCCATAAGGAAGAATGATATCTACAGCTGCAGAGCCAACCATTATGAGAATAAAGATCATGCTTGGAAAATTTTATTTTCCTGTATAAAACAGATTTGACATTTATGTTTGAAATGGTTATAATGATATCTCATGATGACTATATGTGTATAATATAGATGAAATGTTGTAAATGCAAGATAGAAATCATGGAAAAGGATATTGTTGTGACATGAGAACCTTGTGTCCCTAGAAAACTTATTTTGCAAGAGAACCTTGGTTAGGCAAGATGGATCACCTGAGCGAATGCATAGCAGAAAAGGGGATACTTGAGCCTGGGCCTGGAAAGTGAGTGACCATAAGGAAGAGGAGCCTTTTATAGCTCTTGATTTGGGTCATGCACACAATGGGAAAATGATGAATGTTGAATATCTAGAAAAACACTAGACTATGAGAGAAAATAAGGTGATGTTGGAGCAACTAAATGAAAAAGGCATGGAAGGAAGAAAGTCCAATGGACTTACTACAAACTGGAGTTCTGGAACACATAACTCTGAAGTTGGGGAGAAGTGGAATAGCCTGAGGGACTGCATGGATGAGAAAGGGTTTGATTTCTTTGGGTTGCGCAGGGCTGAGAGGGAAGGAGAGCTTGTTGGTTGGAGTTGCTACTAGAAATATAAATTGTGAAGATCATCATACATGTTTTGGGTTGGAATGCCTATGCATACATGTCTTAGGCCAAAGTGCCCATATATATAAAATTGGGTTGGATTGCCTATGTGAATTAAGGCCAGATGGCATGGAATTGTAATGTTAATAACATTGTAATGGTGTTGTGCACTGAGGATAGTGCCAAAATAGGGGGAGGGGGATGTAACATCCTGGTTCTAACCCTTATAAACTATAATGTATTATGTAAATATGACTTAGGCTGGTGAGCCAGTAAAGTTGAAAAGGGGCCAAAGTGCCTAGGAAATGTAACACTTCCTATACATTAATAAAATACATCGTTGGCTATAAGACTAACAAGGACAAAAGAGATAGGGGGATATGATTCCATGAGAGAGGGGGATTGAGGAGCTAGGTCTTGTTATTATTATTTTATTTACCCATAATTGATTTTATGGAGAAGAGGGGGTTACATGAGATTCTTTGGAGGGAGGCCATGTGGATCTTCTCTTCATTTAATTATTTAAACATCCCTTGGGGGCTATTTTGGGGTTGTTCTTCCCTTGGTTCATCATATTCTCACTGGTTCACTCATTCTTCTTCCTCTTCACTCACTAATGATAGTTCATGTTCTCTTGGGATGATCATGGAAACGAATGGCAGGAAGAGGAGAGCCATCATTGAATGGCTTCAATGATTTACTGGTCATTCCAAGAGGGAATGGATGCCTGTGTGCATGAACTTGATGGAATTTCGGATGGAACTGTCCACAAATGAGAGTCCTTGGAATTTCCAATAGGGATATTTCCTGACTAGTAGCACTAGAGCCCTGGAGAGAAATGGAACAAACTCAGGGACTGCATGGCAGAGAAAGGTGTTCATTTCTTTGGGATGTACAGGCTGAGGGGGAAAGAGAGAAGGGAATTAGGATTGCTATGAGGTTGGGAAACCTGAGAGCTACTTAGCTAACTCCTGTGTATTTAGACTTGGCCTAAGACCCATCCTTGTGGATTCATAACCCTTGCTCGAGGGTGACCTGTTGTTGAGAGTAAATGAACAACAACTTCTATGGTTGGGAGGAATGTCGTTGGTCTGCAGCTAGAAGGTGAATGTTTGTTTACATGCAAAGATATGATCTCTCTATGTTTTTTGTTTAATGTATTCCACTATGTATTTAATAATCTCTGAGATATGTATTCTAATGTGCATGTATGCTTGTTATTTTTTGTGCATGACACATTGTTTATCTCTTTTATGTTATGACATGGATCTTATCTTATGCATGTGGTGTGCATGCTTCTAACATTATTGAGAATCCCTTTGTTTTCAAATTTGGATCAGAGAACTGAGTCTTGGGATTGCAACATGCCTAGCCTGCATGTGGTTGGGTGTGTTGCAGCTTGTTTAAGTGGAGTATCCCGGCCTCTGGGTGGTCGGGTATGTTACAGTACTGTAGATGGAGAGGAAGCTATTCATGGAGAAACATGAATTAAAAGCACTAGATCAATAGATCTCACCTTTCTGGTGGATGACACATGTGTTCTGATCAATATTCAGAAGATTGCAGGTATTTGTTAATTAATTGATTCATTTTTATCATGAAAATGAAATGGACATTTGTTGAGATTATTATAAATTAATGGATAACACATTTATGCAGGAAACAATGTTTTCTACATAAAATTGAATGAAAAAGCATTGGAGTTGTTTGGCCCCACCATTCCCACATGGTGGAATGGACAAGATAGCGAAAAGAAATATGAATTGCTAGGCCACATGGTAAACTTGTTCGACAATACGTTCAACAAGAAAGTGGTTACAAAGTTAGCCAACAAGAATTTAAAATATACCAGGGCCCAATATAGGAAGAAATTTCAATTAGACCTCAAGAATGAGCGCCCTCCCATGGTTCCAGAAAAAGCATGGAAGGCCCCGATAGAGGATGAAAAGGAGAATTTGTTTAAAAAACAAGGAAGACATCCACGAGCTGATCAGGCAAGGTACAACACATGTCATTTTATTAGTGAAATATTCTCATTTGTGTTTTTCTTTCTTGTTTTAAGTAAATATTCTGATGTTTGTTTTTCAAAAAATCCATATATATGCCACCTGACACCTCCAAATCAACCAAGTCTAGAATGGAAAAGAACATGCAACATAAACTAGGCCAGGGTGGCTATGGAAAAATAAAATCCCGAATCATAAGAATTAAATGATGAATTGTGGTGAATATTTATTTAACAGTAGAAAACAAATATATGTTTTTGTTATTGGTAATTTTAATGGTGTTATGCATTGCAGTTAAATATGTTTGACACTGCTACCACCGAGGAGGAACTAAGGCTTGGTTACAAGCATGGTTTTAAAAGTGTGATTGAATATAGGAGAATCTTGGGGCAAACTCTAATCTCCCCAGCCACGCAGGTAAATAAAATGAATAAGGAAATTGCAGTAGCATGCTTGTAAAGTTTATTCATATTTTATTATATCACCCTTAACTAAGTATTTA